>KK502905.1:97598-127968 GCA_000688735.1 Glossina austeni | reverse complement strand
TCATTAAATTAATTAATTAATTAATTTTACTTTATTTATATTTATAATTTGCGAGTTGGTTCAATTTTCTGCGACATGGCTGTGAGTACGCGTTGATTATCAATAACACGTAAACAGCTTATGTAAGGACGTACGTCGCCTTCACTTTTCGGTGACGGAGGTTCCAATCCTAAATACAAATTTTTTAATTATGAATAAAGAAAAACTTTTTCTTTTAAATAATAATTAATTCCATGTTGAAAACTTACCTAAACTCCTTGAACGGCAAAATCGTAGAGTGCGCATAGTTTGGGCCATCATATGCATTTTCTCGAAATTCACTAAACCATCTAAACTTGTTTTATTGCCTTCATGAGCAAAAGTCATATCCTTAAGCAGTAACGGCATAAACGGTATTAATGGCGGCTGTAATTTACCCACAAATACGCGATAAGCACGATGATTGCGACTGGGGTCAATTAGCGCTTCAAACTCTTGATAAAGTTTGCGAAACTTTGATGGTATTTTATCCCACGTTTGTTGTAAACGCGATACAGCCATGTTCGATAATCCCATAACAACGGCGAAAAACGCGTTCAAGTTTTGATATTCTTTGCAGCTAAACTTAGGGAAAAGTAAAAACAAAACAAAAAACAAAACAAAAAACAAAGGAAAATGAAAAAATTGAATAAAAAAAAAAAAAAGAAGAAAAACGAAAAAGTTTTCTTTTAGTACCACAAGCCAAAATAAATGAAACAATTCAAATGAAATGTAAGTGAGCGAACAATCTGTTAGCCATAGAACGAATGGTGGTTACCCTCCGCTAATGTGTTTTAAGGAAACTTAATTGAAAAAATTATATTCTTTTTACGATTAATGTTTGATGGCGACAATAGGGAACTTTGCCAGAATTAGGCAGTAAATGGTGTTGGTCTCGCTCAAAACCTCCTTTAATTTAGAGGTGGAAGCTTTGTCTAGTACATATGGGGCCTGTCCACCTCTATTTTCGTAGCCAAGCCTGCCATATAGGTGGGTAGGTAAAAGTCGCTATCAAGTCAAAGTTCGCGGATTCGAACCTGAACGCGGTTTGCCGATATGAGATCGTTGTTACACTTCGCTTATGTGTTTCAAGTGGTATGTTTTAAGTGGAAAGTTATGTTCTTTCTAGGCTTAATGTTTAATGGGGACAATCGGGACTTTCGCCACAGTCAGCCCATAAATAATCTTGCGAAATATCTATGTGAAGCATTTGATCAGGACATCCCTTATAAGCGGAAGTTTCTGTTCGATTAGTAAGTGACAACTTTTTGCTTGCTGCAGGTACTTATCGGGACTGATTGCGTCTTGCTTTGCACCCAACACTGCCGTATGAATCCTATCCAGGCTCATTCTTTGTGTAACAGGTTTTTTTTGCATATTCTTGGCGTATGCGGCCCATTCTTGGTGTAAGAGGCTTATTCTTGGTGTAAGAGGCCTTTTTGCATATTCTTGGCCGTATATATGGGTAAATAAGAGTCGCGACTACCAAGTTGGTGTTCGCGGGTCCAAATATCAGTGCGGTTCGACTGTGCTTGGTCATAGCTAGAATAAATACTCCGTCGGTAAAGGTATGATATGTGGCTGCTTACACTTTCCACACTTCTTTCCGACCATAACCTATTACAGGTGTAGGAAATATTGCCGCAGTGATCAGACAGTCACATTGAAGATAATGCCAGCGATTCTTCTGGATTATAAGATTTTGCGGGGAATTAATCTTCTTCACAATTAATCTGGGACCACCAATTAAATAAGTATATTTATGCATAGTTTCGCTTTTACACCCTACACCAATTTTGGTACAGGATGCATTAAGTTTGTGGATATGTATGTAACACACAGAAGGGCTTAAGATAGCCGCAGCTTTTATTAGATCGATCATTTTCTGAATCAGTTTCTGAATCAATCTAAGCCTGTTTGTCTGTCTGTTGATGCAAATTGTGTTCAAAGTACATGTTGCAAATCTTGAGATATTTTGATATATTGATTGGGCCATTTTTTCGAACACTCGCCATATAACGGACCATTCTTAAAAGTCGCTATAAAGTAATTATAATTCGGCATTTTAAATTGGTGTGAAAACTTTGGACCGGGTCGGGCAATTTTTTGAACGTCCTCTCATATAACGAAAACCGAAGTTCATATGATTGATTTCAATGCTTTATGATGAAAATCAAATCATAATAATTTTAAAAAAATTAACTGCACCAAATTTGGGCCATCTCAACCTATTTTTTCTTTTGGGATTCTACCCTTTTAAAGGATTTTCACGGGAAGTTCTGTTTCTTATGACAGAAAAGTCTAAGTTATATTATGTTATAATGAAAATTGATCTATAACGGTAATTACCACAGTTTTTGAACCTCTTGGGAATACTATAAAGTTCATATAAAAACAGGGTGCAATTTTTGTGTTCTATGGCAAAAATAAGAATTGTGTTAGACAAAGTAGTATAAGGTATTTAAAAGTCGGCCTAGCCCGACTTATATGTTTTCACTTATTCTGCTTTACTTTTCGTGGACAACTCAATAGCAATCCATAAGACATATGGAAGCTATTCAATTGATTCAAAATTTGGTTCTGGTCAAAAGTGTTTACACTTTTTTTTTTCTAACAGGAATACCTGCAGGAATAGTGGAGAGATTATAAGAAGAGGCGGAGGCATGCTTTATGTTATTTTTTGCGGGTATTTTTGAACGTTACAAAGTGAGAGAGAAAATCTTCCCATATATATATGCAATGTTGATGATGGATTTACTAAAGTTTAAGCTTAAAAGTTTAAAATTTTGCTTATCGTTCACACTTACTAGGCTGCCAATTTGATAAATTTACGCAATAATGCGACACGTTTACTAATACTGGGCGTGACCACAATTTCCGTAACAATCCAATATTGAAGTTCATTGAAACGTCTCAAAAAAACATCCAAATTTGCGGTGATCTAGTGTTAAAAAAAATATAATAAAAAAAATCTTCGAAATGAAAAAGAAAAAAACCTTTCAAATAATTTTTTTTTTTGATTAAAGAACATACATACATACATACATACAAAATATTCAACAACAGCAATCAAATTGAATAAAAGTGTTTAGAACACACATATTACATCAATTTATAAAACATGAAATAAATAACAAAAAATTCCTTTATGACTTTTTTCGCTTCGCCATAAACGGCATAATAGTTTCGATAAAATAAATGGTTTTTTTTTTTATTTGTCAAAAATAATTGAAAAATACAGATATAGTTTTTTTTTTTGATCATTGATTAGATTCAATCGATCAAACAATTTCGTTAAATATGTGGATCTGTTAACGATACCGTAGGTGTTAGTGTTTTGCTTGTGCTTCTTATTGTGTGTGTGGGAGCACGAACTCTACACTGAGACAAACAGGTGCACAAGAAGGCTACGAATGCTTCCAGTACACAAGCGATAGTAGGGATGTTTTGTAAACAGCTCGAAAAGGTGAACCTATGCAAGAGCAGAGACATACGTTTTTCTTTGATCATATTTTCATAAACATCGCAGTAGATCTTGCATCGGCAGTTAAAACGAATTATATTTCTAATCTTTGTACCCTACGCTACTTGTGGTACAGAGTGTATTAAATTTGTGCTGACGTTTGTAAAGCGCAGAAGGACTTTAGATAGACCCGCCTGTCTGTCTATCTAACAGTCTATGTAAATTTTTGTTCAACCTATAGGCCGTAATTTTTAAGATACTTTGATGAAATTTGATATACTGACATATTTTGATCCAAGGACGAACGCTATTGAAAATGATTTGGATCGGAACACTTTTTCGACCACTTTTGATATAACGCCTTATTTTGAATCGTCACGTGAATGAATAACTGTATTAAGCAAAGTGGTGTAGGGTGTAAGGTTTACCCTTAAAAGCATTTTTTTGTTTCGAATTTTAGAAAATCCTTTCTTATGGGAATGTAGTCATTATTTTAAAAATCTAGAATAACTGTATTAAGCAAAGTGATGTAGGGTGTAGGGTTTACCCTTAAATACATGTTTTTTGTTTTGAATTTTAGAAAATCGTTTCTTATGGGAATGTAGTCATTATTTTAAAAATCTAGAATAACTGTATTAAGCAAAGTGATGTAGGGTGTAGGGTTTACCCTTAAATGCATGTTTTTTGTTTTGAATTTTAGAAAATCCTTTCTTATGGGAATGTAGTCATTATTTTAAAAATCTAGGTGATAATATTGAGTATTTATTTTGAAAAAAGTGGTATGTAGACTTATGGCAACAATATCCGTTTGGTAGTACAATTATTGTGGACGTTATATCATTTATTAGCATTTTGACGTTAATTATGAATGAAGTACGGCAAAGCAGTTGCGATTTTCGTTGTGACACAAAGCAAACTTGCATTTGATGCACTCAGTCCGTGAAAATCTCTTGCGACCTGGAAGTTTCCATTTATTTCTAGAAATACATTGGTTTCCACCATGGCCTACACCTGTTAATCTGTATCTTTTGGCGGAACAGATTTCATGGGACATCGGTGTTTTTTAGCTTTTATCCCCCTTTGATCCTCTAGAGAGAGAGTCTCTGACCAAATGGTGCCACATTCCCAAACAATTGACACACCACAGCAAGTTATTATAAAGGCAGTCACAGTTTAAGAGCCTGTTGGACTTATGTTGTGCATTGTCATTGAAACGGATTATGGTTCTTATTTCCTCAAATCTATTTAACGTCATCGGCAGTTATGATCGAATCAGTATTTAGCCCAGTAGGATCTAGCAAGTGGTACACGGACATATGTATGATGATACCTAGAAATTGTAAGATTTCAGTAGCATTTACAGGAGGACAGCTGGAGACATTTTTTTTACGTAATGTAAATGTCCTTCTTTAACCTACAGACCGCAATTTTTGCGCTACTTTGGGGAAATTTAATACACTGACATGTTTTGGCCCAAGGATGAACGCTATTGAAAATTGTACGGATCGGATCACTTTTTCCACCACTTCCCATATGACTTTGCTTCGCAAAGTCGATATATGAGTGACTGTAGAGTGGTGTAAGGTCCGCCACGTTGTAAATCAGTTTTTAAAGTTAGTCATCGACATAAAAGTTATTTTCAATTTGTTTATATACGTTTTTCTTTTTTTAAGAAGCGGCAAGAATTATGATCATGATTAGTTTTGTGAAATTGTTTGATCGATTGCTAACTGCTGATATATCTGCATTTCTGCATGGTCCATGATGATGTTTTCAAAATTTAAAGGCGCATAAATACTTTCGACTATTTAAAATGCAAAGCGCAAGACTTATAGCATCACACTTCCGCATAATCGATAAAATAATTTGCATAAAGGCAACTTTACGCAGTACTCGTATGTTTATTTTTCATATTTTCTGGAGCTTAAAAATTTTTGTAATAAATTCTATGGCGTATAACATACATTCCGTAATTTTTTGAACTTCGATGAGCGCAGCTATAAATATCTGTGGCGGATAACATACATTCCATAATCTTTTCAACTTCGATGAGAACATTTATATAACGAAAAAAAAAAAAAAAAAAAAAAAAAAAAATATAAAAAAAAAAAAAAAAAAAAAAAAAAATCTAAAATTTTTCAAGTATTTAAAAATAACTTTGTTATGAATGATAGACATAGGATGTATGCATAGATGTATGTGTTTGATTTTAATATGAATAATAAAAAAACATAATATCAATCTCAACCAAGTAACGAACGAGTAGACGAATTTTGAACTTTGCTTGATAATAATTTCACAAAAGTAGCTTTCAACTCTTAACTCACAGCGAAGAAGAATTCTTATAAGATTAACGCACACATTTATGATAAAATGAAAACTTTGTAAAATGTTCTTTTTCGGTTGAATTGAAGCATTCCTTTGATTAATTTATATAAACTTACCACGCGATAACCTGGCTAAAAAAATTTATAAAAATTTTTTTTTTTGAAAATTTTTTTAATTTATCTAAAGTTTTATTAAAGTTTTTATTAGCTGGTGTAAGTTTTTTCATTGTTGTATACATACATATATCAAGTGTTTTACCTAAACGAAACGTCTTTCTCAGCAGGGAAGTGCATTAAAGAAGCAACGAAGCCATGTTTGCCTTACAAATGCTTTGGATATAAATCGTTACACGCATTGGGAATCGATACAATAATTTACTGGCATTTATAACCTTTCATTCTTACGGCATTTATGAGAACACTAAATTTGAACATACTATCTAACGTGACGGATTCAGTCCTTCTTGATGCTGGCACTGCAGGATTACTCAGAGAATATTAGTGGAAATTCTTATTGTTTGCTCATGACTAAAGAGCAGAAACCCCAGAACATATACATTCATATTCTCAGTTTGTGGGCATCCGCTGTCAATGCTAAAAGTTCAACAGCAAAAGTTTTACAAAATTTTAAGACCATATCGTAATTTTTGCGAGCAGGAGAATGTTTACGACAGGCATTACGACGGACATACTTAGGATGATTGAGAACTTGTGACTACCCAAGAATGTTCACACTGAAGCTTTCTTTCGGGTGTCGCAAGCGTTTCGATAAATTTTGTCAAATTTTAAGACGATATCGTAATTTTTGCGAGCAGTAGAATGCTTACCGCATAAATTGGACCGGCGGGCAGACGGACATGCTTAGGGTGATTGAGAATTAGCGACTAATCACGAAAGTTCGTTTTGGATGTCGCAAACGTTTCGATGGAATATCTCTATCTGCATCCTTCAAGGTCGCGTAATCATCCTTTGAGCAAATATGTTTGTACGGGTCTAATCTGTTACCTATCGGTGTTTATTATACACCGTCTATTCACCTCAGACCCTCTTATGCATCAACACGTCGGCCTCTTGTACATTTTTCTGTCTCTTCATCAAGAGTTCACCTATCAGTTCGACTATCCGTATGGTTGATTAATCATCGTTTCGTTCAATACTCAGACTATTGTTGTTAGAGCCCTTATCCCTAGACAATGCCGTTTGTGCAGGTGCCCTGGGCGATGCCGAAACGAGTTGAATAGTGCTTTCTTGTATAATTTTACAAGCACCGCCGTTTTAGGAGTTAATTGAAAAGTTGAAACGACAATCGAACCCGAAAGCATTCGGTGTACTGGCAATTCCCTATAATATGGGATCGCTATTCTCTTGGGGGAGAGCTCAACATTAATTTTAGACAACAATGAAATATCTTTGCTTCAAAAATTAAAGTTGGACATCGAGAGGAAAAACAAACAAAGTCTGGCAAAGTCACCAGAAAGTATCGTTTGAAGAGAAGTCGACATATTTAAGAAGTTAAGAGGATGAATAAGATATTCCAAGAAAAAGTGGCCATAGTCGGATATCTTTACGGGCATATTTTTAAAAAGCATTTTACATTTTTGTAAACTTGTTTTCTGAATACTTACTTTTCCGAAATGATGCCGACCAAATGTATGATACAACAGCTCGTATTCGTGTACTGCCCAGAAAAGATCCCAATCGAAAATTGTTATATAATAGGCCAACTCTTTGGTACTGAAAATTTCGACATCTACTTCTGGGGCTTCCGTAGCTCCCTCTTGATCGGGCAAAGGAGTCTAATTGAAATAAAATATTCGCAAGATTTAAAAAATTTCATTGAGATTTTAATTGACTTACCAAAGCGTCTAAATGATCTTTGGTCGAGACAAAGAGACGTCCATTGAGACTTAAACCAGTGGGTATGCTAACATCGTTATCCTTGAAAACTGAACGTTCACCATTCGATTTGATTTCAACCAAGCATAAATCTTCAGGACCACGATTCAATTGCAATTTATCGGCAGCACAGGCTTTTATTATTTCCGCGGTCGTATGCAAAGGAAACCGTAGAGTGCAATAAGTGTGGTCAGCGCAGTAGACACGAAAAATGACTAAGAGTTAAACGATATTTAAAAATCCAGTTACATTTGCTGGAAAAGCTCAAGCAAACTTACTATCATCATCTGGCCTTATAACTGTTTTCGATGGCGTCATATTACCGCTAAATAGACAAATTGGTTGACCATTAGGTGGTAATTTCCATTTTTGTCCAGTGTTTTGATTACGATCATCTTGATAGCGTGACATTTGCGTTAATATATTATGTATAATACTGGTCTCCTCGTGCAATTCAGGATCCGCTTCAACTTCAGCGGCCAAATCTTCAATAAAATCACAGACACTCGGCTCATCGAAGGCAGCGTGACGTACCGCCATTACCCATTTTTGCATAAATTGTATGACTCGTTTCTTAAAATTCATTATGTATTCACGTTCCTCGGGTGTTTGCGAGCCATCGCTGACATCACAATGAAAAGTGCACAGAAGGTTAAGGATAAACTAAAAATTTCTTATATTTTTTATATGAAATGCAAATATTTCGATATGTGAAAGGATTACTAATGAGTTTTCACTTGTGTAAACCGTGCAATCCAATAAACGTGTAAGCATATGTTTGCCTACATGTTAGGTATGCAATGCCAAATGCTTGCTTGGCCTTACATTCATATTCACATATGTAGAGATTTGCACAAAATCCTCCATAAAAGTTGGTCGGATGTATGTAATATGCAAATTTTATTTGATGGCGAACCCTAAATGCATATCCTTTTATATGCCTAAAACGCACATATATAGATATATATATATATATATATATATATATAAGTGCATATGTGCTTGCAATTAAATATAAATACACACTGACGAGTGTAAAGTGGGTTGGAGTGTATTATGATACTTGGCCTGCTTTCTTTTTGGATAATTGCGGCATTATTTTCTAGTCACAGTGTGGTTAGTTGGAGATGTTAGTTAGTACATGCACTTACTTACACATATATCCATTGCTACTATAAACTTCATCAAGTAATAGCTGTCAGTGTTGATTTTTATTCTCTAATCTGAGACTTTTACCGCTACCAATGGATGTGTGTGTGTGTGTGCGTGTGTGTGTGTGCATGTTGAAATGAAAAATATTATCTATCCATGTATGTAACGGGAATACTTCTCCCTTTTCTCTTTTACCGAAGATTGTTTACAAGTTTACCTCAAATTCATCAAAACTGTTTAATAATTCAAATCGAAGTTTCACTCCCTCACTCACGTAAATCCAAAGTGGGTAATTTTTTCAATTTGATCCTATCATTATAGTATTATAGTAGTATTATATATAAAAAGCTTTCTTATCTATGTCCAGAGCGTATTCATGCCAAAAGGCTTGAACTACTATGCAATTCGTTTTATAAAACACTTCGTATATGAAGACGAAATTGTTAAGAGTTCTGTCGGCGGACAACAGTTTTTTTTCGTTCGTTATACGAAGTTTTGTCATTATATTTACAACATTTGTAAATAGGCGCCAGAGGTTTTATATAAATAAAAACGGCTGTCTGCTGCTAGAATTGTGATCGGAGTGATACGAGCAATTCAACATCAAACTGATTCGTTCATAATTATTAAAACTCTCTTTTAATAAAACGTTTGCTTATATAAAATAATGAAAGCACTGAAACTAGGTATCAAATATGTTACAAGTGCGAGTGAACTTAATGATTGAAAGGGAAGAATAACTATTGCTATGCGAAAGGCGAAAAGGCGAGGAATTCAATTCCTCCATCGTCATCCCTGTTGGCTAGTCTTCGACTTGCTTCCCGATACAATTCTGAATAGAGCTCGTAATCAAGGACCACTCAACTACCGAGCCTATGACTATAGCTTACACGCAAACACACAAAGTTGGTCAGTGTTAGAATCGTAAAGTGTTATGTTCATCGATCAGTGTTCATCGGTCAGTGTTCATCGGTGTACCTATCCTTGCTTTCACTTGTCTGGCTCATTCAATCATCGGTCTGTCAGTCGGTTCTTATATCTACCAGTCGGTTCTTATATCTACCAGTCGGTTCGCCCTTTTGTCTCCCTGTCCGTCCATCTGTCCGCCTGCATACACGCAGCTCTATTCATTCGTCCTCTTGTTCGCCCTTTTGACCGTCCATCTACTTTGTCATTCGACCGCCTATAAACACGCCTGTTTTTCTCTTCATCTGCCCGACCATCACTCCATCCGCCTATTCGTGACTGCATATATCTGTCTTTTCTGGCTCCCACGTGCCTTCATGAATAGTATAACCTTCACTTTTGGGATTCTCAGAGTTGCTAAATTGTTCATGATATGCACCGGAACCACATAAAGAATGCCTGAGTGGCGCGCATAAAATATCTTGAAAGACAAGAAAACGTGAAGAATAAAAATTCTGGAGCTTGCAGTTCGCTTACCCTGAGCTAGCCTGAGTAGCGTTGGCAAAAGTTGTTTTTTTAATTAAATATTTTATCGATATCCGCTAAGGTATAGAGGAAATAAATATACTGCTCAGCATCTGTGCGACGTGTCAGTTGCGTATTTTTAGAACAACAAAAAAAGAAGTAAATGACTTCGCCGTATTCTTTTAACAAGGCGGCACAAAAGGTATCGCTAAGCCGCAAAATAATATTGATTTTTTGAAAAAGAAGTTCGCTCTCAATAAAAAATTCTATATATAGAGTGCAATATTATATGAATACACAAATGGCTCGATGAACAGCAATGAGTAATAAATGAATAAATAATTAAAAAATTTTTCTATGTAACAGTCGTGAAAGCTAATTTAATAAGAAACTAATAATCATGTTTTAGAATAAATTTTCTTCACTCTTCATTCAGTTACACGAAGCGTACTTGCATGAATTCCTACGAGCGCACTATAAGCCAAGATTAACGCTAACACAAGAAGACAATGTTCATAAAGGACTATAGCAACTTTAGTGCAAAAAAGGCGATTATCGACAAATGAATTCGGTAGGAAGCATGAAACGGCCAGGTTGGGCTTGGAACTATCACAAAAATTTTCCTTTTTGCATTCCTTTTGTCGTGAAGACAGCGTAAATAAAGTATTTATGAGACCAATGGGTTTATCCCTATTTCCGCGAGTTAATGTATCAAAGCTCTAAAATTGTTACATCTTTAAGGACAAGAGTAGTTATTGCTTTAGCAAAGAACTCATCATTGAGTGCACAATAATACACTATTGACATAATTAAAAATATAACCAAAAGATTGGGATCAACTGAAGTCGATTAAAATAAGATTGTAAGGCTGATTTTGGAGGTTATGTGAAACAACTTTTTTAAATCTTGCGAAAACTGTTTTAAACCTACCCTTTGTAAGGGTATTTTACACACATTTTGCCACTTTTCACACGTCAAATGTCATTTTCATGTTTACAGATTAATTTCTTTTCGGGATTTTTTGTTAAATTCAAATTTTTTTTTCTCGTCTCTTACCACAACAAACTTTAGATAACCTTAAACACTCATATAAATATGCTATATGAAAGAAAGAGAAAGATAGAGAGAGAGAGAGAGAGAGTGAGAGAGAGTGCATAAATTTTGTGAAATTTGTAACTCCCATGGTATCTTCATAATGTACTGTACTAGGAGAGGAAAATAGTAAACCTACGAAATAAACTTTTCATTTACTTGCAACTGCATCGAAGGGAATATCATGTTGTTTGCGGCAAAACGTGATGTATTATATTAAACCACCATCTGTGTGTTACGTGCCTTTATAATGGAATGTTCATGTGCGAAGGTACAGTTAAGAGCTTTCACGATAAAAGGTAATTTCACGGAACAACTGAACTAAATAAATTTTTTTATTTCTATTTTTTTTGTTTTTTTTTGCCATATTTTCGCTATGTATGCCTGGAGTAAAAATCTATTGGAAGGTATTAAGAGTTCCAAAGTGTATTAACATCCAATGAAAGATACTTTTGTCATGTACTTTCTTAAATGTTTTGGTATATGTAGCATCTGTTCAAGTCTCACATTGTTAGAGCTTAACTTAAGTAGTTTTTCGTAAAATAAGATTTTCACTAAGGCTTATGAGTGCAACTCATCCTTATAAGTAGGCAAGAGCAACGTAGGTGATAATCATTGCGCGGAAATACAACGAAACCATACATACATAGCATGTGTTCGCATGCAAGAGAAGTCGGAACGAAATCCTCTTTTATTTAAAGAGATTTAGAAAACCAGCCATAATCACTTAATATATAAGGTCGGCTTAGGATCACGCAAATTTTGGAAGACCGATTGTGAAACTTTTTATAAACTTTGGTATCTCAGTTTACCGTCACTTGCCATTGCTTGTTTTTAATTCTTAAGATATTATTAGTGACAATGGGACTTCAAACAAAGGACGTACGGACGAAGTGATGAGCAAAACTAGTCAAGAATTTGTATGACCACTATCTGTCTATGGATGTTAGTAAAAGCAAATGACGAAATATGAAAATCGTCTAAGAAAGTTGCTCGTCGGGTAGGCGAAATTTTCGATGTCTATCGAACTTCGAAATGCTCGATTTGTCCTCTCATATGTTTCTAAGAAGTATTGGAAAGCCGAGGTTAGCGACCGTTTATGGTAAACCAAACCTTAAAGAAGAAGAAAATTGAAAAGCACCCTTTAACTTAAAAGATTCGGAACCACTATCTTTTAAATTATGTTTAAAAGAATTCCAATATCTATGTTTTTAATAAGGAATCATTTTTTATAGGCACCATCTGAATTAATTTGGTGTTAGTTGGAGTAATACTTGTGACGTACAAGTTAAGAAGCTCGCTGTCGACTGCACTTTTCAAAATCTCTGATGATTGTGTCATGATTGTGGACATGTTTGCTCATCAAAACCATTTTCAAAATAGATCTACAAATGGTACAACTTGAGTCCTATATACAGTTTGTCGTCTGTATGAGCTCCACCCATCAAAGTGAAACAAGTACAACGACGCACGGACAGATGCGAGTCAATTGACTAAGTCGGAGACTTGTTAACAAGAATATTCAAATAGTATTCAGTAATCAGCATCAGTGATTCGTGGTGAGGACGCACGGACAGATGCGAGTCAATTGACTAAGTCGGAGACTTGTTAACAAGAATATTCAAATAGTATTCAGTAACCAGCATTAGTGATGCGACGAACGGCTATTAGGAGGTAGAAGTGATACATGAGTAAATTAGTGAACTAGATGGATATGCACCAGCCATGTGACAAGCTTTTGTTGATCATGAATGTGCACACCGTAAGCAAATGCTGACTTCTATTTCCGTATGCTACAAACGGAATGAGGCAATTAATACGAATCTATTCTACTGTACGAAAGAGAAATGTTAAGTTTGTTTTAACTCTCATCTCTTTAGAGATCTAAAAGTGTCTATAAATAGTTTATAAACAGTTTATAACGTTCAAGGCACCCGTATGCTTATCTTGTCCTTATGGCTTAAATTGTGTTTTGAGTTTGTTAAAAAAGGATATTAATTGGCTAATTCATCGACCAATTGAACCACTGGCATAAATACTATGTGCGTTAATAGGAAATCATCTAAGAATGGATCAACACCGCCGACTTGGTTGCCCAATCTAGTTTCAAGTAAATGTTCAAGCATTTTAGCGGGAGTACCCGACATGACAGTGTATCTGCGAAAAAACGAAAGAAAAAGGTTAAAAAGCAATCATGATTATAATAATAATAATAAAAAGAAAAAAATATTTTCAATAAAAAGAAATTTACTTGAAAGCAGAATGTTGTCCTCTTTGTTTGGCCACACGTTCCAACACTAAAACATCTTTACCATGCTCTTGTAATCTTAAAGTATTTGCCTCCACATCACGTAGTATACGATTAAAATGTTCTTTATCCACACGCAACAGATGACAGTTATTTTCCTTTAATACAATTGTGGCAGCTCTTACAAGTGGATAATGAAAAGGATGAAAATGAACGGAAAAAGAAAGTAGAATGTAAGGTAAAAAATTTTAATAAATTCCTTACAAAGAATTCGATTCAATTCAATTCAATTGTTACGTACACCATTTCACTTCGTATCATTTTCAAAAAAAAAGATTAAACTCATAGTCCATACCGTACTGAATGAAAGTGTAATTTGTCCAAAAAAAAAGAAAAAAAAAAAACGTTCCGCTTTAGAGAAGACATCATAATTTTCTGAAGTTCTGACCAGAAAAAAAGAATAGCATTAGAGAGAAAATCTGAATTTTCCCTTTTAATGCTGTGAAGAAAAGTTATTGCGGACGTCTAAGCTGTATCTGTGAAAGTAAGTGAACACTAGTGTCGACCTGATTTGATCACTAAAGACAACGAACAAGAGAGGCTCGCAAAATACTGCAAAGATGAAAACCCCAAGGCGTGAATGAAGATTGGCGTAGAAGATACTTTGTAAAAAAAATTTGCGAAATCTTTGCGAATTTGGCGAGCAACAGTTTGCAAATATTTAAAGTCCATTGAATGGTCTATAAGCAATAGAAGTACGTCCAAGCGACTTTGAGGGACGAATTTCTACATGTCAACTTTTATTTCATAGGCGAATAAGAATTGGTTTTGTCCCGTACCGGAGCAGGTACTGAAGTTTGTCTACGCTACACAAAAGTGAAGGGAAAAAGTTGCATGCAGACTATATCGCGAAGTATTATTGTCGAGGGCAAAGATGCATTTTTATGACGTTCATCTTGGTGGGGGTTAGCCGAAGTCAACCAAACCATCGAAAATTCCGTTAATGGCAACTACCAGTGCAAATAGGTTGACCATTGAAAGGAAAAGAGTGATTTTTTTCTTAGCCTAAGTGGCGCAATGGCAATTTACTTCTCGAGCAGGCGTTTGTTATACAGATTCTTGCTTGCTACTGGAACTGGAAAAAAGGAGAACTGAAAGAATCATAAACTTTCTTATCTGAAAGTTTTAAGGCACAGCCGATGCCGAATCTAAAATAGAGAAAAGACGTTTAAAAAAGAAATAAGGGAAATGGTTCACTTTGTGATCTTTAAAATAGTGGACATTCAAAATGCGAACCATGGTAGTTGGAACTTTCTTGAATTTGTTTTTTTCTTTAATAATATCCCCCGGAAATACTTTCGCATACGGTTTTTTGCCATGATATTGGAGAAAAAATTATAAAAGTATAAAATAAAGATTATTTGCTCTAATATTGAGCGAATGAATTATTCTGCTGTCATTATAGCGCACACCACTTGTGTGTGGTGTGAGGGTATAGTAAGTAAGTATACGTAACACACAGAAAGACTCGAGATGAACTCATCTTTTATTACACCTATCGACCTAAACTTGTCTGTCCATCTACGCTAACCTTAGAAGCCGTAGCTTTTGAGGTATTTTGATGAAATTCGTTTTTGCCCCAAGGACAAATGCTATTGAAAATTGTTCGGATTGGGTCACTTTTTGGATCACTTCCCGGTTTTTATTAACATAACTTTTGCTCGCTGGCCGCACAAGCAATTTGCAAACTGGCCTTGGTTCAGCCACTTTGTAGTCACCTCCGAAATATGATTTTTGTAATACGTATCACCAGACTTTCAAACTGAACGAGACACATCCCACATACCCTATCCATGGTTGATAATTTGAACTTAATTTTTTTTTTTCTTGATATTTATTGCTTTTACACATGTACGACTACCATCACATATACGAATTGAAATCTTATTCCTCTGAGCTCTATAAAGCTTTCATTTGTGTTCTGTGCTTTATGTTATTTCGATTTTATTCATTTAGTTAATTGAAATGTTTTGCCTTCTTTTTTTTCGTGTAGTGATATTTTTCAATTCAATGTTTTGTTTTTATTGAAAAAAAACAAAAAAAAAAAAACCAGAAAAGCTCCGAAATGAAATAACAAAATACGCATACACGTCTGCCAGGTCTCTCCATTTATATCTGTTGGCTGAGTAATTCTGCTTACGTGCATTTGCATCCATCCTCTCTGTGCCACCGTTCGAAGCAATTTGCAATGTTCTGGTTTGCTGAAGCATATACAGGAAAAGGACAATTATACCTTTGAAGGTTTAACAGCACGCTATAGATAGGGGAGTAAATAAATACTGAAAGGTTTTAACAGCTCATGATTGACTGCTTGTGCATATATTTCTCATGACTTGAAGGCATTTTAATATGTTTTTTGTAAAAAACATTTGGTTTTTTTTTTTAATTTTGACTATACGACCCCAAGCAAATTGAATATCGGGTGAAGGGTGTCAAATATTCGTTCTCAACTTATTTTTTTTTATATATTTTGCAGATAATAGAAAAAGGAAAAAGTATATAAATTTTTATTTGCATTTTTTGAATCAATATTACGTTTAAATGTTTTATAGCCAGCCATCTAGTGTCATTAGAGACTAAGAAAGCGTTACTTGAGTCCACCCACTGTATATATTTATTGAACAAATAAATAAAAATTTATGAAATGTAAAAAGTCAAGTCAATATTTGATCATCACAAGGGAATAAATGAAAAAACGCAACATTTTTGCTTCACCCAAAAATATTAATGAATTTTTCGACAATATTTGCGAGCAATATTTTTATATAAATTTTTAATGCATCCATTGACCGGATCCTACGTAAAATATTCATATTGTGCGAAACACAAAAAGTTTTTTTATTATCTACTTTAAGCTGCCAATTTGTTTACTATCTTTCGACCATAAAATTTATAAAGTTTGTTGCCTGGTTTTGGCAGTAACGTAGAAAAAAAATCTGCAGCATACTTTTGCGTAAGAGCTGTAAAATTATACTGTTGCCGTTAATATGAAACTATCCGTTTGAGTCATAAACAGGATGAATATATTAAATTTTTTTTTTTTTTTTTTTTTTTTATAATACTTTCTGATATATGGCATGCATTGGTAAATTGGTCGAATACAACTCTTATACATACATATATGGCCATATGCGTAGTGAATACTGTTATGAGGTTTTAAAATTAAAAAAAGTGTTAAGTAAGTGAATAAATAGTAAAATCACATAATGTTTTATTAAGAGGATGTTAGTTGACCAATTTGAACTATGCTTGATGTGAATTTTTAATTAGTTTGCAAGCACATGAAAGCGATAACAAAAAATTCTTCTTTTTCTTTAGTTTTTAGCAAGTGAAAGCCTAAAAGCCTAAAAGATGCTTTTAGTTGGACTAGCCTTATTTATTTATGTAATTGAAATTTTTCGCATGGTTGAGCGTCTATTTGAAGTATACAAAAACTAAACTCTGACAAGGGGTAAAGCCTAAGGGTGGCTACTCAGAGATTGAAAAGGCCTATGCATCACGTTACGGTATTAGCTACTATACTAGCTTCCGTACATTCGAATTTTTTCATTGCTTAGGAACTAACAAAAGTAAACGAGTTTCTGAAACTCGTAAACAAATGATCGAAAAGAAATGAAGCAAACGAATAATGGTAAACGTATCTCTCATTCTCAAGCGTCTGAATGGCCTATTGGACACTGATTGCTCACTATCTAAAATAAAAGTAAATGTTTTACAGCAAGTGTTAACGCGCTTTCGAATATTCGATATAAATCGCCACAGAACAAACTTTAATAGCCTTGATCCTACAGATAAGATTGCGGAAGCAACGTAATGAGAACTATAACATCATTGACTTTGGCGTGACTGCCTCTGCCATAACGCCGAAGATTATTTAGCACTTGAACACTCTGTAGTGTACTGTTGTACATATTCTTGTTGCTGATCAGCTGAAGTACTTTGTAGCTAAGAGTTGAGAGCCCATTTCGGTACGCGCTCTGCACTTTAAGCAATGATAGTCCGCCACTCAGGCGGGATGTAGGCGAGTGTTTGTTGAAATAAAATTTTGAAAGGTTTTGGTTGACATTCGGCATTTTGTAAAATCAACAGTGCTTTTGCGTTAACAAAGTCGATCTTTCAAACCGATCAAGTAGCAAAAAATTGATGTCTTCCTGAGAGCGAACGCCATGCATATCTATAATACCTATTCTAGGTCAAAGCAGTCAGGATAATTTGTTCGATAATACAATACATTCACTCTTGTCATTGAATCAGCAGCATTTTGCAAGCAGTATATCTTTTTACACCGCTGACCCAAAAACCGTTTGTCACCAGTCGTTGTTGTGGAAGTTGTTCGTCAATTTCTATAGTGTTTTTACATACCAACACCGATGAAAACTCAGAACAATTTTCTTTAATAAATCGTCGTCTTATCTATGTATCCCTATCACTTAATCAGCGCACACATGATAAAGGCATCTGATTAATAGCTTGAATAAGGATTCGCGGATAAAGGATTTTTAATAATAGTCGCTCCTTGGAAAGATTTATTTTATCAAAACTATTCTTAAGTATAATCTCGGCGAAAAGGGAATTAAAAAATACTTTTATTTTCTCATTTCATTTCATCAAACTTTTTTAAGGTTAATTCTGCACCTTTAACGTTTATTTAATTGTACGCACTTTGATTAAAAAAATAGCTCAAGAGGAGCATTTGCTTGCAGGCTTACCTGGGTGCATCATTAATTAAAGCCAGTTTACCGAAATCATCACCGCTCTTGAGTGTGGCCACCGTACCTTTGCCATGTATAACAACATCCACAGATCCTTTAAGTATTATATACCATGAACGTCCTTCATCACCTTGACTAAATACTAAAGGTGTTGGAAAATAAATGGGAAAAAAGAAAAAAAATGGCACGTAAATGGCATTTCAATCAATATCATTAAGTTTTATTAAGAGTTTTATTGTCTTTTTTTTTATTCATCCCATATAAAGCATTCTCTCTTTGCCACTTTTCTTTAAAATTTTTCATTCATTTTTAGCAATGAAATTAAAGCGAATGTTCTTTAAAGTGAAATTTGGAATTTATTATCTAACAGAATATATTTGTATGAGAAATTGTGTAAATTGTGTAAATAAAGGCTGTAGGATTCGGTCTAATTGACTGAAAATATCTGATGTTCACTTACATATGGTTCCCGCTTGAGCATGTGATTCAAAAACAATTATTGAAGACAGTTCACGTTTGATGCTGGTTGATAAATGTGATAGGGCCGCGATATGCAAAAGCTCTTCAAAGACTAATTCAAGCTCTTCGGTTGTACGCTCATGGGAGCTGAAAAGAAAGAAAGGCAAAATCATTTGTTTTGCAATAAGAAATCAAAACTTTTAAACCACATGTTAAGGGTATTCACATGATGAAAGGGGGGGACTCTGCAAAGCGTTGAAGTAAATTTATTGCCAATAGTAGCAGTAGGCTTAGTGTCATGAAAGTAGTGAACAGTGGAATGATAATTGTTCTCTGAAATAGTCTAGTGAGGCTACAGTAATTAACTAAGATATTCATAGCAGAGGATAGCATATTTCGAGAAGATGAGTAGTCTAAAATGAAACCAGAGTCATTCCGTACTACTACCGTGCACAATAAGTAATAAATATATTTTTGGAAAACGTCCACGCTAAGTTATCTTTTTGATAGGTTGGTATGCCTGTTGTGAACAGCTTGCAAAAATTTCGAAATACCTGCCCTGATGGACTGGTAATACCAGCGTTTTCGCTTTTTATTCAAGCGATTTTCAGAATGGAAAAATCTTTTGAAGAAAGAATTTGCAGCAAATTTCATCAAACAAAAGAAAAAATCAAATGAAATGAATTAAAAATGGGTATTAAAAAGGTGACGACCGTTGATCAGGAGCACAAGTTTCTAAGTGATAAAAATCATTTAATGAAGGTCATGAGGTAGTCGAAGGCTAACTCCATTCAGGAAGACCATCAACCCAATCTGCTGATGAATAAACCGATAAAATGCAAGGGCTTGTACTTTACTAATACTTTACTTTCTTAACTAAGATGAAGAGCTCTCGTCTACTCATGAGTAGCCTTAATAAAAAAAAAAAAAAGGGAAAGAAAAGTTTTTCATTTGACATTGACAGTCAAATAGAAAAGGATTTTCCAATAATGCAACGCAGTGAAATGCTACAAATGGATTCCTTTTAAGATTTTATATAAAAGGAAAAATTTCAATTTTTCCAGCGAAGCGATGAAATTGTTGATTGATTTTTTCACTTAACTGCTGGCATTTAAATCTAAACAAATTTTTTTAAATTGATTTTTCTTTTAACTTACGGTTTACGTAAAATCATGCGTAACGTAGCATCTGGGCCGCGTTGGAATAGAGCACTTAAGGATTCGCGTATCTGCTCGTTGGCTGCATTTATGTCTTCAGTTGATGGTGTACCAGCGGTGCCGTCTTCATCGACGCGAAATCGATACAAAAAACATTTATCCTTAAATGGTTGTTCCTTGTTAACTGAATGAAATCAAATAAACATCGGTTATAAGGAAAATGTGATTATGGGAATATTATGGTAAAACAGTTTTATCTTTTGTAAAATAATTGCAAAAGCAAGTTTAGTTTAAGGTGAATCTTAAATATTTATTACTTAAAGTTTACTTTATTACTGCGAATCTTAAATACTTAGCACTGTAAAGAAACACACTTTAATTTTCCACTTTGGGAATGTTACAAAGTGGCCGCTTTATAAAGAATAAGGACACGGGCGAGCTTCGTGTAAACTTCTAACGTGGACTTGCCGGTAGTAAGACTGGTGGGTTCTATTTATTTAGTAGTGATTAGCAAAAACACAGGCAGAAGGACGGAGGTATCTAATTGCTATTTGGATCACCTTCGCGTTAAGCTTAACCTTCCATCTGATGATATGAAAATTTCTCTTTAATTCTTATCATTAGCAAGAATTTATAGGTAAGTCCCGTTTACAGCGCCACGTTTTTTTACATTATCGCATGAGATTTGTTTCGAAACCTTACTGATTCAAATTTCCCGTTCAATAATATTATACAACAGTGGGCGATTTAGCAAAGACTATTGATTTTTAAGCGAAATTTTCCTTAGTCTGGGCAAGTGTAGGATTAACCTTAATTTCTATTTATAATCGACGTGAAGAATTGAAGTTCGCGTGAAAAGGTATGAATTGGCGAATTGCGAACAGGAAGAGGATGTTGCAGCTGTACGCTGGAGTATTTATGATGAGCCAAATTTATTAATTTTATACTCTTCTTAGGCTTTCACCATTTCTGCTCTCTCATGCGATATTTTTGGAATATGTCTGCGAAATACGTTTTCAGCGGCACAATGCAAATTGCATAATACTTACGAAGGAATGAAATGAACTAGTGAAAGTCGATAAGTTTCGATCTGAATGGAAAAATCATAAACATGCCTTGTATCTCTCTATTAAATGTTACAAACGAAAGAATATATTTATAATACCCTTAAGTTTAGCGTAGCGCATACGGCGAATGCACATAAAACCGTTTGTAGAAATATTTTAACGCGTAGATTAATGGCAATAATGAAGTTAAAGGTAATAAAAGCAAGCGAACTTACCATGTGATAATATGCCTTCCTCGAGTAAAGCCTGCCACATGCCCGCCGCTTGGGCTCTTGTATGTACAATGGGTGATAGATTTACGAGCCAATCTACAAACTCTGTGCCGGGCGCACATTTGCGTATAAGTTTACCGGAAACCTGTTATAAAAGTGAAGGAAAAGAAAAATTCACATATGTATCTCACAATTTTTACGACTGTACGAGGAAAATACAGCAGAAGGACAGAAGGAAAATACATTCGTTTAAAATTGAAATTCTTTTCATATTGTCAGTAGATTTCAAATTTAAACCACAAGCTATACTCGTTTAAATATTGAAAAAAGAAAATTTTTTTTTTTTTTTTATTTTCATTCTGTTGACGTGGAAACAATTACTGTTTCCGTAAAGGGATAAGAGTTGTTTCATGTTTCTACGGCACGTTTAAATAAACATTTAATGGAGTATAACATTTGTTACACTCAAACTGTATATAAATCACAACAACACAAAAATCTATGCACACACACAGACACTCACAGACACATACAGAAACATACATACATACATAGAGACATTCATAAATACTTACTTTTCTATCCTTTAGGCAACTTGAATTATCAGCAACAAGTAATGTTCGCAAAGCCCATCCCATGCGATTCATAGCAGGACTGGGTGACTGAAAATAAAAAAGAAAAAACAAAATGTAAAATAAAATTCTATTAGACACAATCACGGGCACGCCACATAATCATGAAGCAAGGCAAATTTTCCATCGTAAGGTAATTTTTGTATCAAGTTATGAATAAGTGAAATGGAAGAAAGCCTTTCAGCCGAGTTAAAGGCAGAGTAAACTTTTAAGATTTCTTAAAATTTCATTCAGAGTATCTGAGGTAATTTTAACATTTTACTCTAACCTAACTCTTATCCACTTTCTAACAATTTTTACTTTAATTTTTAATTTATTTTTTTATTGACTTGCGGACAAGCTTTCGACAAGCTTTTTAATACTTGTGTAATAAACGTTGAGAGACAAGTCCGTGGAGTTTAATCTGTTCGAAATTTTTTAATAGAAAAATCAATAACAGTTTCGCTTTTTTGAAAATTATTGGCGTCAGACGATATTTTCTTTAAAAGCATCGTGAACTCTTCCGTGAATTTGGGAAGCGTTAATGTCTCCACTGAGGTGAGATTTCAAAAATATGACAAACTTTTTCAAAAATTTGCCTCATTTTCATAAAGCAGTGATGATTGTATGGTATCTGAGGGCAGTACGTGCCTAATAGAATTAGTGCCACCAGAGCTTCGTGACTCTAAAGAAATTTATTGGGAAAAACAAGAGGATTCTATTTGTCTCCAACTTTCAAGGACAGCACATACAATTTTTTTGGCATCTCGTTTACAACAATAATAACGATTGCATTACATCTACATTCACAATTTACAAACACGATTACAGCATTTTGAGCTGAGGCGGTTGGTATCCATGTTTTCGCTGAATGTTGAATAAAGTTTTCTTATTGGATTTTGTGTTACTTACCTCTGTTATAGGTAAAGCCGGATTCGGATGATCGGGACTTAAGGGTCGCTTGGTGGGTGATGTATTCGTTGCTGAGACACTTGGACCGAAACCTAAAAAAACGTAAAATGGATTAAAAACGCAGGATGACGATATGTTTAAAATATGTTTTACAAAGGGAAGCTAATGAGATAAGTGTCCTCTCTCACAACCAGTTCTTACACGTACGGTATGCATCTACAAGCAAGTTTATAACAGTTTTCGAAACTGTATAGAGATAAAAAAGAAAGCCTCCAGCTTTCAGTTGCATCATGTATGGGAAGTGGGCAAATACAGCTCAGTAGGGAAGGATGCAAGTCAAGGATGTACTTTATTATATAAAATTCTTGTAAAGTCCCTCTTAGTAATGAAGACAAAACAGAGGCGCTTGCCTGGTAATTTGAGAAACGATTATTTGTAAGTGAAGAAGACTTGACCGTGATGACTGAACAGCACGGCAGTTATGCACAGTCGGGTGGATAAGAGTAGCGACGAAGCGAAGTCGGTTTTCGCGAGTTTAAATCTCATTGTCTATAGCGAGCGCCCATACTTACGGATTGGACACACACTCCACTGGCATGCGGCCGCTCTTTTATTCTCTTTATTATCATTTTACATGTATAGGGGACAACTTCTGATTGATGATCTGTTTGAAACAGATTTAATGCAAGTAATCAAACATGTGAACAGAGATGCTTGTACCGAATTAAAGTTAGATGTTGTGAGAAGATCAAACTAAAGTTGGAGCTATGGAAACGAGTTTTTGTTTTTGTGCGATTAGCTTTAGCTATGCTTACCGTTTTTCAATTTGCAGCTGTTGATAATATCATTCATCAATTCTTTGTTTTTCTGTAAAGTACAAAACAAAAAAAAAAAATCAAGCTTTATTATAATGTATCAAAAATATAAAAAGTGTTTTGTGGTCAAAATACATAATAACACACGTTTATAGCTTTTTTTTCTTTGTCGAAATAAAAACAATTAAAAATTTAATAAATAAAAAAAACAAGAAACAATTTAAAAAAATAATTGTTTTTATTTAAGCAAAAACTGAAAGCATACATGATCGTTTGGCTCATATGCGGATACGGGTCGCATTGCACGTTTATGTTGGCGATTAGCTCTTAAGTTGACTGGTTGCGTTAAAGTATTGTTCGTAATGTTTGCGGAAGTGTCCGCTAAGACGCTGCCGCTATTCGTCTCGTTTATCTCATGTTTAAATAGTTTATGAATATTATCTTGCGAGTGATGAAGACGTTGATAGTTCACTAAAACGCAAACATGATCATAAGTTGAGGCGATAATGTGATCAGATGGCCAGCATTGTTTCGAGGAACCACTCTTAGTACCGGCGGCCATTACACTAATTATAAGTATTTGTTTTGAAATTTTGTTTATTATTATTATTATTTCTTTTTTTATTACTTTTTTTTTTTTATTAGAGATTAGATTTTTACAAGTTTTCTACTTTTTTCCGCTTTACACTACATTTAGTATTCGATAAGGTGGGCACTTTATTAAACCATTGTGTTTTTGTGCTAATAGTTCAATGCTTTTGGAAAAATAAAGCCAAGTTTATTTTTAACTTAAGCGAGACGCGTTTGCTAGGTCGTTTAAATGTTACTAAGAACAACAACAATCATGACACACAATTCATATTCATTCGCATACACTTTAGCTTCAAGAGAGTATTTTTATTTTCTTTCTTGTTTTTGTTTTATATTAAAATAACCGTCAAATGTCATTAAAACTCATTAAAAACAAAAGTATTGTATTTGTACTTATGTTACTGTGGTCGTGTTGTTGTTGGTTTTTTCTTGTATTTTTTTTATTTATTTATTTTTTTTTTGCTTCTTGCGCTCGTTACGTCTGACTCTCTAGCTAGTACTCTTTATTTGTTGTTGGTTTTGATTTTGTTCGCATTTTGTTTCTTAATAAACTGATAATAAACACTTATAGACTTGTTTGTGTTCGCTAAAGGAAATCTCTCACCCTCGCTTCTTTCTCTGGTGGCGTTTGTTTTTTTTCTTATTTTTGAATTTTTGTGTGACTTTATAATATAGTAATGGATGTTATCAGTAATGAATGCCAAGTGTATAAAATACGTAAATATATTGTTGATGTACATGTTTTAATGTCTTTATTTATAAAAACATTGGGCGGGTACTTAAGAGGATGATATTCGCATCCAACTATTATCCACTAAGAATTGTCTCCATTGGCAGATTGTCAGGTGACTAGATTTGATCTGCGTTTTAGCGACTAGAGTTAGGTTATTCTGCTTTAATTTGTAGGTCAAAGTTTCGCTGATAATGTGAAGAGACTACAGGTCTCTCTCTACAGGTATAATCGAAAGCTCTAAGGAGTTCTAACTCAATTTAAATTAAATGATTCGTTCAACTTCTTCTTTTTAGAGTGCGTTCTTACGCAAGAATGTGTGCCCCGTCTCCTGGTCTTACGCTTTTCGAAGTGAATCAGCTGTTCGTAAAGATTGCTTTCTGGCTTTATTTGCTTATTAGTAAGAAAAGCCTTTTTATCGATCGTAGAACATAGACTTTTAAAAATAAACATGTGAGGTGTTCTACAGATTTGGAGCAAAGAAATATTTAAAAATATATCGCATCTTGCTATCTCTCCTACCAAACGATGGTGACTTATCACTTTCATTATTTCGTTTATATTATTAAGCGCCATAGACGGTTTCATTAAATCGTCTTTATATCTTACACCGCTTGTGGTGTGAGGGTATATTAAGTTTATGCAGATGTATGCAACACTCCGAAGGACTTGAGATAGGCTCCCCTTTTATTATACCGATCGCTAAACTTGTTTGTCCCTCTGTCCGTCCGTCTGTCTCGTTTTCTTCCTACAAACTGCAAGTTTAGTATTCGGACATGTTTTGGTCCAAGAAAGAACGCGAAACTGTTCCGGATTGGACCACTTTTTCGATCACCCCCTATGTAACGCCTCAGTTGGAAAAGTCGCTGTCTCGATAAGTGTTGGGTGACGTAGGGCTGTGCATCATTGTAGTGTTTTTACTTCTTTTTGATTAGGGTAAGAGAGTGATGCGACTTATCCAATTTCATCTCTACCTGTGTTTGCAAAAGAAAAGATTACAAAAAGCATGTACAGGCTTGATTAACAGATCAGCTTCATGCTGGATCATAGAATAGTGAAACTCGGGTGGTGGAGGTGCTGAACAGAGTCGATATCTGTTAAAGAATTTGCTTTGAGCGAAATTAAACATAAACAAGCGCATTTCCATTTCTCATTTCCGTAAGATAATTTATGGTTCATTACATATGCCAGCAAGATGATGCGACTTGCTTATTAAAAGCAATAAAGCAGCCAAGAGACTACAATCTCTATAGGAAATACTTGAGTAGCATATTAACGAATTCGCATTTTAAATCTGATATAAAGCAGCTTATACAAAATGTTAATGATCGTATTAAGGCTCAGTCTAATATTTAAGAAATCTAAGATAAAATGATGGTTAATTTCGGATAACTTTGTCATGCCTGTCTACTTAACTCTAGTGGCAAATGTCATCGTAAGGAAATTGTAAAGATGCACTGATGTAGAAAAGAAAGAGATTCAAAGACATAAATAAAAGATATAGTTAGGCTAAAACTTCATTATTTGAATTTGAGCGTCATGGCCCAGGAGCGCGTCAGTATCCTATGACAACTAGTCATTAGCTTCGTTATTATAAACAAACCTGCTTTGCTTATTTTACTTGAAGCAAGACATATATATATATATATATATACGTAATTCACCTGCACATATTCGTCTTGAATGGAGCTAGAAATAGATTAACAAAAAAAGTAGTTTTTGCCTGATTCTCTCTTTGTGTAGGAGTCCTTGTACAAATAGTAAATTTTAACTTATCAAGAAAATGTAAATGATGCCAAATGTTTGCTTTATGAATGAGAAGAATTATGCAAACAATAAACGGAAAGCACGTGTCATGATGAAAGGAAGAGCGAAGGAAAACAAAAGATTTGCAGAAGGTAGAAAAATGCTCGAGAAAAAAAAAAAGTACAAAACAAGGGAAACAAAGAAAATCTGACTTATTAAAAAAATTTTGAAAAGAAAACAAAAACAGAAAATATTAAATTTAATAATCTATTTAGCGAATTATGTTTAATTTTTAAATCTATTATTCGTTTATTATTAGGGAAGACAGAATTTATTTTAGAGAAGTGCTATTTTTCTTGGGCCTTGTAATTAAAATGCACTCTGTGGGATTTTACTGCTGAGTTGCTGATTTTACCGACTAACGTAGATTCTATTTAATGAGTGTGTAAACAAATTCATTCCTCCGAAATTGGTTGCTTCATAAAACCTACCTGTCGCGTTCAATCTTGGCGAAATTTCAAGAATATACAACGTAGCCATTGATGGTTTAAGTTTATAAGTGTCAGTTACTTATAAGCTGCCGAAGTGCAAGTGGAAGGCCTGTTGCTCTGTTGTTTCAAACTAGAAAAATATGCACTGGACGCTGTTAAAAGTTTCTAAGTTAAAAGTTTCTATCGCAAAGCCATTCCTAAGCTATTCGAGAAATGACAAAAGATCACAGGCAGTGATGGTGCACCTTTCGATTATTAAGCTTTATAACAAATGCACTTTAAATAAAGTGAAGTTTTATCATAAAACGGAACGAATTTATTTGTACGTCTATCACAACTCTTAGGGGATTTATTAACATTTTATTTACATTTACAATGCTTCTTGTGGTCTTGTCTGCTTGAATATAACGACTTAACTCGTTTAACTTTGGCTTCCGCAAATATTCTGTTTGTATACTCGTTCACCAGCGAACCACCGCCATTTCATTGTAACATTTTCCTGTTAATTCCGTTATTCCACGAATTTTTATTCATTTTTTCGACAGTCGCCAGCTGCGTGACCATTTTTGGAATTTGCTTTCTTAGAAAATCGATTAGTTATGTGACAATATGTTTTGAAACAGTGAAGCAACGTTTTGCAGCACTTTTGATCAGGTCTAAATAGAGAATTTACATTGTTGTTTAAACTCTTCGCTAAAAATTAGGCAACCATTTTATGATAGAGTGTACCGCTAAAAGTAGATTATGGTTTTTTTTTTTGCGGTTTAACGGTAAAACAATCCAACAGTTTTTTTCATGTAGATTTCTATTGCAAGCTTTAAAGGCTGACAAATTTTTTTTACTCTTTTTACTTGTAAATCCGTTTTATTTCCTCTCAGCCTTTGCAAAGGTTTCAAGCATAATACTCAAGAAAATCTATTTGTAGTGAAGACTGCTTTGATAAAAAAACTTAATGCAAAACAGAGAACTTTTAAATCCTTCATTCATGTGTCATGACGTGTCGTCGCCATGTCAAAAAATAGAGACGATTTAAAATTGACATTTGAGAATCGTCGATTTTTTGCTTCATTACAAACTTAAGTTACATGGTTTGCTTCTAATCAATCAATTCTTTTCTTAGGTTATGTTGTTGTCTTTTCTTTTGTATCAAGCAGAAGCATTTGTGAGCATTTGCGATATCCGAAAGCATATATCAATCCGGTGTAGAAAATAAATTCCGTTTTTTTTTTTCAGTTTATTAGCTTTGTGAAGAAAAGCGTAAAAGGTATTTTTGTCTGTTGTCAGCTATACATTTGTTGCCTGTGACAAAATATGAATTTCATGACGAAAGGACATCTAATCTTTTTACGCTATTCACGAAAGGTGATACATTTTGGATGACCTACTAAGAATGGGAATCACAAGAACGGAAGTGCGGCAAACAATAAGTTGTCAGTTGAGATAAGCAAGTCTGGTGAATACAGTGATGGCGATATGCTAAGTCAGTGCTGCTAACGTTTTCTATTCGAGTTTTACAATATGGTGTAAAGCGAGGTTTCGCTAAATATATCATCTAGTAATGACTTTTCGCAAACCTATTTCTTTTAATGATCTAAGCGAGCGAAGCACTCGAAGTTGATAGTGAAACCAGGGACACGGCCGTTAGGCTGCGGCCACCATCTCCATATCTCTTTCCGCATTTCTTGTTGACCGTCACGTCATGTTACACGAATGGAGGACTTGCCATATTATAAGAAACTGTGGGATCCCCTGGGTGAAAATAGATGTGCCGAAACCTCCACCTTTTCGTGGTGCTCCCTATAAACCATTAACTGCTGTATTGTGACCCTCTTGCTTGAGACCCTCTTGTTTGATTGCCAATGATTGTAGGCAATCCGTCTGGCTCCACGCCAGATGCAGACGTTAAACACACCGAGATATGATATTAGAAGAAAAAGAAAAATTTTGGTTATACTGAAGGACAGCATAATACTTTAAACCTATCTAAACGACCATCTCACCGGTTATGATTTTTCGCGGACGCATTTCTTTTAATGATGGGCGCAAGTAACGTAGTTGATGTTCATAGTGAAATCAGGGATAATTTCTTTATTCTGAAGCATAACATAATGCAATCCTCCACCCGTCCATTACACATTCATTTGCCTTTATTGCCTGTACCATAGTTCTTTTCGTACTTCCGCCGAACAATACACAAACACTTAAATATTTCTCTTAGTGCAAGTGCAAATCTTAGATGTAAGGAAATATGCCGTAAGCCAGAATATAAATTTTTTCAACGTGATTTTCTGCTGCTGTGATATCTCTTCAGTTATCGCTTATGAGATGCTTTTAAATTTAAGAAAAATTCAGGGTTAAGTACTCGTTCTTTTTAATAGCTTTTTAACGAACATATTGCCGATAAAATTTTACGAAGAAAAACATGTGGTCTGGTTATGCCACTCAATGTTGTTGACTAAAAACCAATGAACTAAACTTTACCGTACGTGCATATATGTATAAATATGTCCGTCTGTTATCTAATAATAGCAAAGTTTTATGTTCATGTCATGTGCAATAAATGAAGTCTATGCTAGAATTGTACTTAAATTGTCGTACATTTAAGGTTGTAAGTTATGTATGTACGCTTTTATCTATTAAAATGTCATTTAAAAGTAACTATGTTTGTAAAAATATAATACCTGCGTATATATATATATACACATATAACACATACAGTGTACATATAGTGTACATATATGGAAAGCAATTTATTTTACGTTTCTAAAGTTTAATTAAATTATCATTTTATATACACAATATAAACCACCATAAGTAAACTGACATTGAACATGTTTGGTATATGAATGTATTTCGAAAGAAACGTAAGAATATCGAAAAGTTTTCTGCATGCATTTAATATCCAAAAAGGGGGAAAAACAATCTAAATAAAAAAAAGAAAAGAAAAGAGAAGAGAAGAGAAGAAAAGGAAAAAAAAAAACAGAACTCTGCTCTGTAAGTTAATTTAAAATTCTTTTACTACCGTTGATTTTTGGAACTTTTTCTGTTTGAAAGTTTTTCAAACAATTTTTCATATATTTTTTTGTGCGTTTTCCTTACATGTTATTATCTTTATTATACAAAGTTACTTCTCTTTTTTTCTCTCTCTCTCTCTCTCTCTAGTCGAGAGAGAGTAAACTT
>KK502905.1:82131-96956 GCA_000688735.1 Glossina austeni | reverse complement strand
ATATTGTCGTGGATGCTATAACATTCATTTCATATAACAGTTAAAATAGGATTCTCTGACTACTCTTATAATATGTGCATAATCAGATTTTCGATATTACAACTAGTTTCAAAAATAATTGCCTCTCTATTTTTGCAGCTCCCTGAAATTTTTTGCGTCCACGAACGTGTTAAGAGTATTTCAGTCAAGATCTCCGGCCATTGGTTATCTTATGATAATTCTTGTTGAAAGAAAGGATATTGAGATCGGTTAGCTTTTGCGTTAATACGATATCATTTTTCAAGAACGTAAGCACTTGATTTGCAAAATAGTGTTTTTGGGAAATTTCAAATTTTGAAGTGATTTCGTCACAAGGAAGTTTTTATTTTCGATGATCGGATTAGCAAATAAATGGTATACTCGCTCGCTGGCGATTAGGATCGTGTTCCAACAATAGAGTTAATTTCGTAGATAAGCGTAGCATGGAAAATTTATTAAAACACATTAGAGACGATGTACAAAAGAATTGCTTTTAACTTCTCCGCTGTCGAAATTCTCACTGTAAAATAAATGAATCCGATTAGTTTTAGTCACTATTTCGTTAGATTGTTTGTAGGAAGTCAGTTTAATACATCAAACCGAGTAAGCAATATAGTTAACAACTGCGGATGTTAAATATCCGTGATAACAGCCGTTATACCCTACACCACTTGTGGTACAGGGTGCATTAAGTAGTAGTATGGACGTATGTTACACCCAGAAGAGCTTAAGGTAGACCGACCATTTATTATAACGATCGATTCAGAATCATAATCTGAATTGATCCAAGCCTGTCTGCCCGTCTGTCCGTGTAATGTCTACACACGTAAATTTGTGTTCAAGCTACAAGTCTCAATTGTTAAGATATTTCGATGAAATATGGTACACTGACTTGTTCTGACCCAAGGAGAAATGCTACTGAAAATGCTCCGGATCGGTCCACTTTTTCGACCACCTTCCATATAACGCCCTATTCTCAAAAGTCGTTATATGCAATTTTTGAAATTTCTCGGCAGAACTGACTATGTAGTAGTGTTTTGGGATTCTTAGTTGGTGTGAGAATTTTGGAGCGGCTGCGACAATTTCCTCAGCACCTTCTCACATAAACGGTCTTGCGAAAAGTAAAGCTTTATATGGTACAAAGGTCGAATTTCCAATATTCATGGCTTATAATAGTAAATTGACAAAGACACCTACCTTACCGAATTTGGACGATGTAGGTTTATTTTTTGGATATTGCAGCATATAAGGATTCTCATAAAACCATAAGCCATTAGATGCCAAAAAAAGCCAATTGCCTTTTTTTTGTGATAAAAATTTGCTCATAATAGTAAAAAAAAAAAAACGATTAAGTGGACCTAATTTCTTAGCCCCCTCCATATAAGATATCTCATGACGTCTTAATAATTTATAGGAGCGTTTCAGCAAAAAGAATTAACGGTACCGAATTTGGAGCACATACATTTATTTTTTTGCATCTCCACTTATATAGGCACTATCACGAAAAACAAACTCTTATATGGAGAGAAAATCGAACGATCCAATATGCGGGCTTTCATGAAAATTATCTGTACTTTTTGGTGTATTATTACTAAAAGGTATGTAATATCATAGGGTATGTAATGATCGACGTTGCCCGACTACAATGTTTTTATTTGTTATTTTTGTCTTCTGTTTTAGTTGGAAGTGTAATGCACAAAAAAGAAAAATGGAAAAAAAATGGAAAATAGAAAATACTTCTAAAATTTATACTTTCAAAAAGTTTGTTTTTTGGTATATGATAACGAAATTCAGTTGAAAGGGAGTAGAGAAGAGCAAAAATTAAAATTGAGATAATTGGCTGAAGAAAATAAATACTGTCAGGATTTCTGAGATAAAGAATACAATAATTATAATATAAAGTCATTTATCCATTTCTTCGGGTAATTTAAAGTTAAATGCTGTTGGCGCTAACACTAAACACATTGTTTGCAATATGATGATGACTCATGCGTTATATTAAAGAATAAACACAAGTAAGAAAAGTAAGTACGAAAATTATATACAACTGTGGTAGAAGTTTGTATATCCACGAGCTTTAAATTAAAATGAAATTTCTGTATTAAAATGGTTGTGGGAAATGGGCCCACATATGCAGAATACGAAGATAGAGAGGGTAGAGCAGCAACTAGAACATTATTTCATGCTTTGTAGCTCTCGACTTGACATGTCATGTCTCCTTTCATTCTGAGTAAATGTGATAACGATTTTAGAAAATAACATTCTAATGCATAAATCTTCAGGCTTTTCGATATCCTCCATCGACTTGTGAGACGATGTCTTTTTTCCACTGCGAGTGAACGCGATACCTATCTGGAAAGTAGTTCTCTCAAGCCAAAATTTTTATATAAAATAGCGAACAGACTGCCCCTTCATGCCTGTAGGCTGCCTCTGGCAGCTTCACATTCCTGTTGTCAAAAATTCTTAGGTGTTAGACATTCAGTCAGTCAGTCCACTTTGAATCCTTAACAAGAATTCTGATCCGATTCAAATCGTTTAAAACAGTGAGATTAATATATGATTGATGATTTAAACACATTTTTTCGCATTTTAGTCACTTTTTTTAATTTTTTAAACGGTCAATATGAGCGGAGAAAAGCTGGACTTAAGACGTTGTATGTTGTATGAGATCAAAAAACGAATAACGCTATGGAGGATTTTTTCAACGTTCACGGTTTTTTTGACATTTTCTCGTTTAACTAACTCTTTTGGATGTCCGCTACGTTCAAACTAGTGACAAATTGTCATATTCAGCACAGAAGGATTGTTATGATATCTTTCCAGTTTGAGTTGAATGATATTTCTTTTGAAAGTGATGAAAGTAGCGCCTGTGAAATCGCTATGATTTGTAAAGATTCGAATAGAACAATATGAGATTTTGACAGGTGTCGCTTCGGGATCGGCACTTTCTAAAAAAATTAGTTTTTTCTAGAGACGATATACATATGCCAGTCCCGGTATTTATTGACCAATGTCTCATACTCGTCAAACTAAACAAGTACGAAAATTACATTCGGTCGTGACCAAATCTTTTTCACCCGTCACCGCGGTTCTAAAAAAAAGAAGAAGAACTAAATCTTTTTGGTCTATAATTCTGGGTGGGCGCGAATGCTTTCTTCTATTTTCAGAATAAAAATTGAAATTTAGATGGTATATGTCATGTNTATGTAATGATCGACGTTGCCCGACTACAATGTTTTTATTTGTTATTTTTGTCTTCTGTTTTAGTTGGAAGTGTAATGCACAAAAAAGAAAAATGGAAAAAAAATGGAAAATAGAAAATACTTCTAAAATTTATACTTTCAAAAAGTTTGTTTTTTGGTATATGATAACGAAATTCAGTTGAAAGGGAGTAGAGAAGAGCAAAAATTAAAATTGAGATAATTGGCTGAAGAAAATAAATACTGTCAGGATTTCTGAGATAAAGAATACAATAATTATAATATAAAGTCATTTATCCATTTCTTCGGGTAATTTAAAGTTAAATGCTGTTGGCGCTAACACTAAACACATTGTTTGCAATATGATGATGACTCATGCGTTATATTAAAGAATAAACACAAGTAAGAAAAGTAAGTACGAAAATTATATACAACTGTGGCAGAAGTTTGTATATCCACGAGCTTTAAATTAAAATGAAATTTCTGTATTAAAATGGTTGTGGGAAATGGGCCCACATATGCAGAATACGAAGATAGAGAGGGTAGAGCAGCAACTAGAACATTATTTCATGCTTTGTAGCTCTCGACTTGACATGTCATGTCTCCTTTCATTCTGAGTAAATGTGATAACGATTTTAGAAAATAACATTCTAATGCATAAATCTTCAGGCTTTTCGATATCCTCCATCGACTTGTGAGACGATGTCTTTTTTCCACTGCGAGTGAACGCGATACCTATCTGGAAAGTAGTTCTCTCAAGCCAAAATTTTTATATAAAATAGCGAACAGACTGCCCCTTCATGCCTGTAGGCTGCCTCTGGCAGCTTCACATTCCTGTTGTCAAAAATTCTTAGGTGTTAGACATTCAGTCAGTCAGTCCACTTTGAATCCTTAACAAGAATTCTGATCCGATTCAAATCGTTTAAAACAGTGAGATTAATATATGATTGATGATTTAAACACATTTTTTCGCATTTTAGTCACTTTTTTTAATTTTTTAAACGGTCAATATGAGCGGAGAAAAGCTGGACTTAAGACGTTGTATGTTGTATGAGATCAAAAAACGAATAACGCTATGGAGGATTTTTTCAACGTTCACGGTTTTTTTGACATTTTCTCGTTTAACTAACTCTTTTGGATGTCCGCTACGTTCAAACTAGTGACAAATTGTCATATTCAGCACAGAAGGATTGTTATGATATCTTTCCAGTTTGAGTTGAATGATATTTCTTTTGAAAGTGATGAAAGTAGCGCCTGTGAAATCGCTATGATTTGTAAAGATTCGAATAGAACAATATGAGATTTTGACAGGTGTCGCTTCGGGATCGGCACTTTCTAAAAAAATTAGTTTTTTCTAGAGACGATATACATATGCCAGTCCCGGTATTTATTGACCAATGTCTCATACTCGTCAAACTAAACAAGTACGAAAATTACATTCGGTCGTGACCAAATCTTTTTCACCCGTCACCGCGGTTCTAAAAAAAAGAAGAAGAACTAAATCTTTTTGGTCTATAATTCTGGGTGGGCGCGACTGCTTTCTTCTATTTTCAGAATAAAAATTGAAATTTAGATGGTATATGTCATGTGCTTTATGAGAAAGAAGCAAAAAACACGGAAACCAAAAATGTTCACAGTTATTATTATATAGGCGTGTGGTCGTGTTGTAGGCGTATTCTCTGAATTGTGTGGATCCCTTTCAAATTCTTTTTTAAGTTTTTGGCCGATATCTTCATTTTTGCGAACGGAAAAACGTATCGGAAAAACAGACGAACGGACGGACATGGTTAGATGCATTCCGAATTTTAAATTGGCCAAGAATTAAAATGCTTTATGAAATTTTTCAACCTTGCTTCTGTGCATTATAAAGGTGTTAAAAAGTTTTGGTGTAAAAAAAATTAAAATGATGCATTATAATATTGCGAAAGTGTGATGAATTTATCTCATTTTTGTAAAGGTGCTACAGCATCGCCTATAGAATATGACTCAAATTTTTGTACAATTATTTGCTATAGTTTGTGAGTAATGAGTAAAAAACCAATTTTTTATTCTTTTTGAAAAACGGTGCTGTCTACATTTATTGTAGAGGTAGTGTGCTTCGACCCATATGGTCCATTCTCGATACCAACCTGCGTGGGAAAATTTCGAATGCTTCCACTGAACTTAAACGATCCCTTTACTTTTGCAGTCAAAAGAATGTTTACAAGAGGCATTATAAAGACGGACAGACGGCCAGACTGCTTAAATTGATTTAGAATTTGAGTCTGCTCAAGAATATGTATACTTTGTGGAGTCTCTGAAGCTTCCTTCTGGACGTTGCAAACGTTTTGAAAAAATGAAGATACCCCTCGGTGATGGGTCGTAACATTATATCTAAAATTTACTTATCTTATATAGCTTCTTCTGCTTCTATAGCTTCTGCTGTATTTGTCTTATAATATCTTCTTTACACGTATAAACATATCTACGGTTTCGTAGCACAGTACTTATGCAATGCTACCATAAATTGTATTGAAAATCGAAACTTTTTCTTAATTTTGAAAGATACTTGCTAAGCAATAATTAAGGAAGATAGATAGATTGCTTTTAGGGTAAACCTTGAATGTCAATTATTCACGACCAGTACATAAATATTTCATAGTTTTCGTGTAATGGATGGTATGCCATTTGACCAATTGATGCCATTTACACTTAATCTTATCCTTTGGGTTTGTGATAAACATTTGTGTTAAATTTCAAACTTACATTTACATACATATATGCATGCAAGTACACCAGATAAGTGATTTACCGCGAAAGCTGTTTTCTATGATTTTGGTTTCTTGCTGTTTTCAGCTCAGCTAAATTTGCATCAAGCAGAGTTCAGCGTCAAAGGGATGTAATAACAATTAGAAAAACAACAGGAACAAATCGGAAAAAGAAATTTAAGAGAGATTTGAAATAAGATTTTATTTGTTGTTAAGAGATTTGAAAAATTGCAAATATTAATTTTATATAACGCACTTTACACGCAGCAGGATTTATGCCTGTTTCTCCTATTTTTTTTTTTTTTTTGGTTTTCATAGTCTCCTTAAAATATGTTATCAAATTATTTTTCTGAATTTCGTGTAGGAGAAGAGCCGTGATTTCGATTTATCAAGTAAGTGATGAAATTCTTTCCAACGATTTATACTTTCAGCTTTTAAGAGTGAACTTCTTGATCGATTTGAACGTATAATGCAGTGCACCACTTTTGGGACCAAGGTCCCATGTGCGCATGTATGCAATAGCCAGAAGGGCTTTAGATAGACCCATCTTTTATTGTACTAATCGTTTCTAAAAATGATTCTGAGCTTGTCTGTCCGTCTGTCCGTCGTGTTTTTTTCTGTTCAATAGATTTAGTATACTGATGTGCCTTGGTCCAAGGCCATATGCTATTGAAAATCCTTCTGATCGGATCACTTTTCCGATCACCCCCTGTGTAATAATTTTTTGTTTTGAAGAGTCGTTATATGACTAACCGTAGGTAGGTGTGAGGTGTTTCAAGGTATACCGTAACCCTTACGGGTCGCTTCACTTGCTCATTTTGTGAATTTCATTAATGGATGGACAGAGGGGGCCACCAAACTGATGATTAAGAATACTTTTTTCACGCTCTTCTTTCTGCGCGTACCTTCAAAAGTTATATACTAACTACCAAATGTATTGTGATAACGATTAAAGTAGGACTTTTTATCGCTTAATATAACACAAAAATTAGAAGATATTCTTTATATAACTTGCATAAGTCGTTGTGCTAAAGGCTGGCAATAAAAACTTTTCCTTTGAGGAAAAGTGTGTGTCTATTATGCACTACTTTTGAAGGTGTCACATGCCATCTTCTGGATATTAATTAACAAAATTACACTCTTTTACAAATGCAATTACATGGGATGGAATAAAAAACCTCAAGCAAAAAAAAAAGAAAAAAAAAAAAGAAGCGGTTTACAAACCCAATTTTTTTTATTAGTGTGTTTGCAAAGATGTACGATAGCTTGTTTCGAATTTCCAACAAAGACAAAGATAGTTAGCGAAAATGCGACCAGAGGCAATAAACAAATATACATATATGAAAATTTCATTTTCCAAACGCAGTACAAGTACGTAGAAGAAGTTCTTTAGCACGTTTATGTAACGTATACATATGCGTTATATATGTGTATAGTTAAATTTATGTTAAGGTGTGAATTTAGATAAAGGTTGCAATGAACGCAATAGTAAATGAAATTATTCATGAAATTCATGTAAGTTTCATTCATTCACCAGATGGTGTTTGTATGGAATTTTGCTTTAGGTCTTTATGCTCTTATCGAGTGTACCTCCTGTTTTCTGCCACGTTTATTGAAACATTAATATGTATGTTATATATTAGTATATAAACTCAAATGAATTCAAATATGTATATATGTATGCATGCATGCATGGATATAGATATAAATAACCAAAAATTGTTTATCTTTAATTAAATCCAAAAATTTTATTTAATTGTGCCTGAGAGTAGTTTAGCCATGAGTTTGTTTCTTCTATTCACCTATACAAACTTGTATATATATATGTATAAAAGCAATAAGCATGTATGTGTGTGTGTGTGTGTGTGTATATATTCAGTTAAGACCCGCAAGCAAACACTGCTCGCATCGATGCTAAATTTACAAAAGTCTTGTTGCATTTGATGCCTTAAAGTTTGTTAAACGTGGGTTCGCTTGGGTTACGCAAATAATTGGGATACTAATTAAGTTGTTGCTGTTGTCGTTGTTGTTCTTTCTCATAACAAGGATTGTTTCAATTAGAAAACTTGTAGTTAAATTAAATTATTTTTACAAATTAAATTAACTTGAAGGGTAAAGACACCAAATTCACAAAGCAGCGAAATTGCAATACAAAAATTGCTTTAAAAACTGCTTTTTCTTAGAAACGCAGCCAGCAAATGTTCCATACTTGAGGATGCTTTACTTTAAAGTCTAAATAAAATTGCATTCATATCTCAATGGAGCTAAAAATAAACCAAATCAAACCAAATAATACATTTTCCTGTTTTATACGCGGTCATCTGCAGAATTAATGTCTTTGGTAATCTCATGATTTTGCACTTTTAAAATCTTTCGACTTTACCCGTAAAAATGCGAAGCATGACATTATATCATCTTCACCGGTAATTGCATTGTTCGCAAAATTTGAAATAAATTGCAGTCAGAGGATTTTTGCTTCGGGAGAAAGAGTATGACATAACTTTTCATGGGAGCTTTGATAATTTCACACAAACTACCAAAGCTGATACTTTAGCGTTCGAAATGCGTCATTTTGCTTTGACGCTTTGATTCGTTGCTATAGGTGAATATCAAAACTGAATGTTTCTTTTCTTTGCTCTATGTACACTGGAAGATTTCTTGTGCCCGCAAATCGATGGATTACGCATTTGTTGTGATGCAAACAATAAGCCATCGATATCGATTTGATGACTCCTCAAAAATGTTAGAGGCGTCTTATATAAATAATAACAGTGGTAAGTGCAGGTAAGGTAGCGAACTGAAAATAAGTACAAAAGGCTGTGTGTAAATTCTTTTATTTTCTAAATTACTAATGGGAGGCAATATTTATCGACATTTGTCGACATAAGACTGCGTAGTTGAGTTTCTTGAGAAAACCCCACCTTTGATTATACCGATTGATTAAGAAACAATATTTAAAGCTATTTAAGCTAATCTGTCCGTCTCTCTGTCTCTCTGTTCAAGCAATTTTTGAGATGTGCGGTTTTCACTCAATGAAACTATGTAAAATTGTTCGAATCGAATCCACTTTTTCAATCATCTTCCATATCACACCTGATTTTGAATAGTCGTTATATGAATGACTGCAAGATAATGTATAGCATTTAATGGTTGGCCCTATCCCATGAAAGTGTTTTTACTTCCTCTACTATAAGTAGTTGCTTGAGAGCTTCAAGACTGATGGACTGATAGATGCCAGTTTCAATTGTAATCACATCTGCTTACTAAAATTTTCGCGAGTATCTAAGAAAACATCCTAAGTTAGTGTCTTGCAAAAATTGCGACTACCATAAGGTAAAAAATAGTAAGAAAACAAGCGAGTAAATGTTCGTGAAACTTATTCCCATGTAAGTACACAAGCGAGTAAGAGCCAGTGAAATTTATTCTCGAGTAAGTGCATAAGCGAGCAGAAACTCGTGAAATTTATTACATGTTTGTTAACTGGAGTTATACTGATAGTTTTCATTATTGTCGCGTACCGCTTTGCGTCGAAGTTAGTGAGAACGTCCGCCAACATGAAGCTGCCTTGGCAGAACAAGAAGGCCATTTTGGTCATAGACGACTGCGTACTTAATTTGTTTGCAAAAGCCCGAAAGAAACTTCACACCCCTGGTAAAGCACATGTATTCTTGATCAGCATCAGACATCGGAAACATTATGAGCACGTCTGTCTTTCCATAAATACGTTGAACTATTGCCAAAAGTATTACATCCAAACCTGTTTTTGTGCGTTTATGCGGTCCTTATTCACCGCACAAAAACAGATTTGAGTGTAGCCATAAAAAATAGTTTTAAAGTTTTTTTTTTTTGAATGGGGACCGCATGACGCACCAAAAAAGACAGGTTCGAGTGCACCAAATTTCCATCTGTTTTAGCTTCTTCGCGATCGTAACACATTTGAATTGAATTAATTTAAGTACACATTAGGGCTGACACGCAAAAGTAGGAGAGTCAAATGAAATCCATTCAAACGTAACCATTTTGTATGATTTCTCCGCTTAACCACTTTAAGGCATTTTAGCCATGACGTTCTTCTTCGAATCAGTTATTGATTACTATTGCAAATGCCACAACGATTAGTTAACTAATTGAAGAACTAATTGAAGAAGTAAACTTTAGCGTGAATGTATAAGCATTTTCAAGGTCAAGGTTGTCTTTGCCTTATTTTTTAATAGAAGACTTGATCTTCTTGCTTGGATAATAAACTGCGGGAATTATTAACGTTGTACGTGTACTCAAGGTAAAGATTGATTATCGAAGTGAGAAATTCCAACTGATTTGCGTAAAAATATAAAATCTCTTGAAAGTTTTTTTCTCATTAAAAATTGCTTTAATATTAATGCGCTTCCTTTCAGAGTCATTGCTCGTTGCCTAATGTTTATTCAATTTTACTCTAAAGGGAGAGCACTTGAAATATGTATGCTTTCAACGGTATTTACTTGTACGTTACCTTTTATCTGTTTTTTATAACTAAATAAACGTAAACCTATTTAACTTACCTCCCAAATAAGACGAAAATCTTGTTGCTCAACACGTAGCAGTTCGCAAGTTGTTTTTGTAACAACCGTACTATCGCGTGGCAAATCATGCAATATTGATTCACCAAATGTTGCACCAACACCCAAATTACACAGTGTTACCGGTGACTATAACAAGAAGAAGAAGCAGAAGAAAAAGAAGAAAAAGAAGAAAAATAAAAAAATCAGAGAAATTTTATAAAACAGTTATTAGCAGCAGTAAGAGAAAGTAGGAAAAACGATTTTCCCATTTTTAACAAGATATTATGAACATTTCCTAATGGGCGTAGAGCTACTACTACTAGCAGGTTATTAAGGTAAACATAAGTTTAAGTGCGATTACATGTAATTGTTTGTCAGTTATGCTCATTGATATCATAGGAAAATTGTTGGCCATACAGCTTAGTAAATAAATAAAGAAAGTTAACTTTGATCACTTTGCACTTTGTTGCAACACACACATTTTTTACCGGTTAGTCAAACTTGTCTTATCTCACCGCACACAAGCACATATAAATTCTATTTGCATTGGTATCTATTCAAATCCATAAACTTATGCAGTCTATGCAGTGTCTACAAATATTTAATGAAAATTTTCCAAAAAAAAGAAAAGAAAAAAGCAAAAAAAAGATCAAAGATATAAAAAAGAATGCAATAATGAATTGTGCAAATAATCAACCACTGCAAAGCCACATTTTTGTGGTTACAGAATTTTTATTTGAATTTACTGACAATCAGATAAACTTACGACAACTGAGTATTATTTGAACATTATATATATATATATATATATGTATCTATGTTTATATAGACAAAAATAAAAAATTTGAAAGTTTTTTTGTTTTCTGGTTTTTAAAAATTAAGCAAATATCGATACTGTTGGTGAAAATGTGTTCCGTTTATATAAATACATAAGCGTTAACGTAACGTTAGGCAAATTTCGCAACGCGTTAGTATGAAGAATAGAAATGAAGGCGTTTCATTGTAACAAATACTTGTCCAAGCTTGTTTGCCTTGCGGTCTTCACTGCGGCAACCAATTGATCCCTTATCATCATCAAGTGTCTTCGCGGTGTTAGTACCCGTTTCAAACGTATGAGAAATTGTGACATCTGCCTTCTTTACTTGTATTATTATTTATTCCGCTTGATCGGAACACATCGCATTTGCATTGAGGTGCCACTATGTCTATAATCCATTTCTTGTAAAAGTCCTCATATTTGATTTCATCACATTTCATTAGACATTACACTCCTTTGTGTTATGATAGGCAATAGAAGAAGAGAAGAAAATCTGAGATTTGAGCAAGAGAAGAGTAGAGATCTTTTTTTTCCTCTCTTTGCCTCTTAAGAGTGTTCATCACGTTTCAGTGCAGTTTTCATCATCATTGCAGAACCTTATAAGTTCAAGTCTTGCACTGTTCTGACACTGAGGGAGAGACTGAAAAGCTTTTAAGGTTCAAGACAGTTTTAAAAGTGTAAATGAAAAAAATTAACACCAAAATCAAAGTTTTAAGTATGTAAGAGGACTAGCAGACGGACAGACACAAAGACAGACATGATTGATTGCAAAAAGATTTACTTTAAGAGTCATTTGAACTCGACTGTTGTTTGTTTTAGTTGAGTTTCTGTATAAGTGGAATAAATAAATAAATAAATAAATAAATAAATAAAATTAATTCCATTATTTTGAAGATAAACAAGTTGTGTGCTTCATAAAGTTCCGTATTTTGCCAACATTTGACTACTTTCAGCATTTCCCAAATAGTACTTAGTAGTATAAACTTTATTTTGCTTAGTATTAAAGATAGCTTTACCTAATTGGCCTTCTGAATAATGCACTAAGGTAGATAACATACATGCATATATGTACTATTGCGGGATCTCTGGTGCTCAACCCCAGAATTGTAAGCGCAAAAGTAATTCTATACACACATGAACGTTTCAAAGGCCGTTTTGCAAAATCTTGTGTTAGACAAAATCTAGTGACAGACTTTTTTCATTATCAATTTTTGATTCAATTTTCTCATTAATGTGCAATGCCAGCATGATGAAGGTGACCCGTTCCGCCCACAAACATTCTTCCCCAATTTCTTTCCTTTAAGAATTTATGAATGAAAGTGCCTCTCTTGCTTGCTATATCTGTTGAAGGCAGAATGGCACCTTTTACGTTTCATTGGACAAAAAATGAAGTGAGGAGAAAGCGGCAATAGAATGCGTAACGCTACAGCTGAATTTATAATTAACATCAACTTCCGCCTCGGATTCCTCGGTTTGAATGGTTCCAAGCCTTAAAGCTACTCAGAAATGGGCTCCATAAATAAACTAACGTATACTTTGGGAGAGATAAAAATGAATAGGTAGGGGGGCATCAGGCTGTAATCCTCCAGCAGGTATTCCTTGTACAAAAATGACGAAATTCCAAGGAAAAAATTTCCATGAATGTTTCTCCACAGATTGAGAGAAGAATAAGAGAATAAAAAAAAAAATATATATTTTTTTGACAAAACTTTACAGTGCAGTGACTTTCTGCTCCCTTAAGGGTTCCAACAAACAATAACGTTTATGTACGAACAAACCATATCGCGACTTGTATTATACACGACGAGCGATCAATAATATTTCTCATTGCCATTTAAAGCTACAGCTACAGCTAAAGTTGCTTCTTTGATTGCTGCGAAAACGCAGCCTGATTGTCTATACATTGCATTGCCTGGAGCAACACCAAAAACGCCAAACGTAAAATAATCTACACAAGGAGATATTTGTTATCCATCGCTGTAAACCAAATATGAATTGCGCTATGATGCTTGTTACGCCTTTGGGAAAAGTGGACAACTGAATATAACACAGCAGTATTTGCAGCCATTACCATGACTGTCAAAACAGTCTACCAAAAAAAAACAAAAAGTATTTCGTCCCAAAAGGTGCTCAGTTTTTTTGCAATGTTCTACATCTGCTAATTGATTTTAAGCAGCACTTGTTTTGATATGAAGAATAATTAGAGCCGTCTGCGTGTCAACTCATGTTGATTTAAGTATATCCGCCCATCTGCTCATCCGTCTATAGTCTGTCCATGTATTGGTTTATTCAACTTGCTGGTCGTCATTTTTGAGATATTTTAAGGAATCTTTAGCACCCTTACATGTTTTGTATTGGGGACGAACACTACTAACATCGGATTGGACCGGAACACTTTTGTGATCATTCCTCCCATAGAGCCTTACTTTGAAAACGTCATTATATAAAAAAAAGGTTTCGTTTTGAATGTTCCTCTGGAAAAATCGGTGAAAGACGGAATTTTGATTTAAGAAAGTTAGGAAAGTGGTGGACCCATTAGATGTTATATGGCGACAAATTCTAATTTTTTATATTTATGAAAAAAATTTGTACAAAAGTAAGTTTGTATTTTGTAGGCCTATTTTTCGGGCTCTTGTCCTGAGAAGATGCACTTCACAGTAATCTATGAAGACTGGGATTTTGCCTTGCTTGACTATCACATTTTAACATGTTTTTTAAGTGGCCATAGATTGTAAAGGTTAAAGTCTGCTCTATAACTTCCTGCGCATCGCAAACAAGTTGAATTTGAATATATTATGCAACGTGTTTCAAAACCTGCTAAGCTAAGTTATAAACATTCCGAGCTCTTTCCTTTTTTTCATATTTGATTCGAAAGGCATAGCTTGCATAACGTGAAAGATGAATATGAATTAGATTGCAGTGCAATTTAAGCAAATATTTTTTAAATTATCACAGAATGCAAGGGCTCGCATGTGTTATTTGGCCTTATGTCATTTACAACAAAGAATGATTAACGCTGGTCGCTGTTTTAATTCGCGTACGCGGATGTGAATATGAAGTTTTCCAAATGAACAGTTGTGGTTTTGTATACATGGACTTATGTACGGATATGCACACACACAAACACGAAACACACACACATATATATAAATATGTATATATATATATATATAATATAAGATACATTATTATATATATACATATTTTTCACATATACATACCCATACTTACACATGTATATATATACACACACATGACTATATATACATATATATATATATATATATATATATATATATATATATATATATATATATATAATATAAGATACATTATTATATATATACATATTTTTCACATATACATACCCATACTTACACATGTATCTATATACACATACATGACTATATATACATATATATATAAATTTTCAACATGTACACGCACGTATATACACATATAGGTATTATTAATATATACATACGCACACATATATACATATATA
>KK502905.1:49590-60385 GCA_000688735.1 Glossina austeni | reverse complement strand
TATATATATATAAATTGCTATAGTACCTGCACGAAAATGGAGTAAATTAACTACGCTTACCCAATATTATAGTGTACAAAAATTTAATTTCATTTCAGCTTCAATAACCCCATAAAGTATATAAATTCTTGGGCAGTTTCAAATTTGGAATGCAGCCAATAATGTCTGTCTGTTCGTCTGCCCAACTAAGTAGCACCTGTGGTAAGCATTCTCTTGTTCGCAAAAATTAAGATATCGCCTACAAATTTGCAAAAGAATTCGAAACTAACCTGAACCGGTCAAAGGACACGCATACAACCCGGCACTCATACGCGACAAACACTTTTATTTTGAAAATGAAAAAATCAGCCTCGCCCAGTATATATCATCATTATCCATAACGGTGATGGGTATAAAAGATTCGGTTACGACTTAATATGATTTTCTTACTTGTTCTTGTTTAAAACACAATAGCTCACAGCTTGTTGACGTTTCTTTACATTCTTTACATTCTTTGGAAAACACTTAATGCATTGCCTATAAACAACTACTACGCAACCACTAATGTCCCAAATTTCGGAAAAATTAAACACATTGTGAACGCTTTATAGAACAACAAATTTAAAGTGACAGAACTTGTTTCCAGCACTGATTTGGCAAACTCTTAGGAGATATTATAGAGCGTACGGAAATTGTTAACAATTTTTTTAAAGAAATAACGAATCATCTCACGCTGCTTTCAGTGCATCGCAGATGATGTTCATTCGTGGTTAAACGATTTTCTTAGTAAGAAGAATTTAAGAAATTTGCCACTAATAATAAAAAAAAAACATCCATGCTTTTCCTAAAACGCCTTTTTCTCATCAAAAATTAATAGTTTATGTTTTTCCAAGAAAAACGAATAATTTTATTTGACAGTCGATTCTGTCGATTCAGTCGAATCTGTGCAGTCGATTACGTTCAATTTTCTCCATTCGTTTGATATGTTGAGCTTAAAGAAAATAACGAGACGCACCCTCTACTCTTTTCATTTTCTTTAAATCACATTATTATGCCGTACTTTTTGTCCTAACGAAGCGTAAATCATTATTCGTTGTTTTTCTAAAAAAAAAAAATGCAAAAGAGAAAAGAAGGTAAATTTTCCCTTATTAACGCGCCTGCATGGATTGACTGAGAAGTGGAAGGGAAGATAGTGAAATAATAATATTGGAGGGGGATCCGAGGCACCCAGCTAAGAATGAAACGAAATATTCATTTTTGAAGGATATTAAACAATGGCGGCACTGGAGCCATTCCCGCGAGGCGTCGTTAATTTAAAAAGCCTTGTGGAATGCCAGTCCAAATTTGAATTATAAACAAATGAGAAAATTATATTTAGTCGTGACCGAATCTTTTACATCCATCACCGTTATCGCATAGAGACAAAAAAAGTAAAAGATTTAAATTTTCATGCTCTATAATGTAGAGTGGAGTGCTGGGCTGCTTTCTGTTATTTTCAAAAAGGAAATTTTTGGCTGTATAGTCGTGTGGGCATTGTAAGCACGTCCGTTGTCCGGTTCAGATTATCTCCGAATTCTCTTGCAAATTTTTAGGCGATACCTTAATTTTTGCGAACGGGAGAATGTTTGCCATAGACGATACACAGTTGAGCGGGAGAACAGGTGAGTAGACGAACAGACGGAGATGCTTGGGTACATTTCAAATTTGGGATTGCCCAAGAATTTATGTACTTTATGGGGTTTTTGAAGTTGGTTTCTGTGCTTTATAAAGGTATTGAAAAAATAGTAAATTTTGATACAATTTTTTATTCTTCTTGAAAAGTAGGGTTGTTCTCAGTTCACATGGTGCACTGGGCGACCGATTTGGTCAATTTTTAATACCCACCTGTATGTAAAAGCCTCTGAAGTTTTTTTCAAATTTGAAGTCGATAGGTTCATTTTTGCGGCTGGGGGAATGACGTTACACCAACGGACAGACGAACATGCTTAAATCGATTCAGAATTTGGTGAAGAATATGTATACTTTGTGGGATCTCTGAAGCTTCCTTCTGGGCGTTTTGATAACATTAATATACCTTTCATCCTTTATGTCATGTTTAGTAGTGTCAACAAAAATATCGCTTAATTAATATGTTCATAGGTAGAGAAATATAAGGGGGGTAGAAAATTATTGGTAATTGGCAAGTGAGTGATTGAAAATATCTAATTTTTAACTAGAAACAAAACACAAACCATTATAGTCGGCCACGGCCCACAATTAATTACCCTATACCATCTTAAAATTATTGGTACAGCGAGCTTTCAAAATAAGATGTTACATCGGCAGTGGTCAAAAAAGTTTTCCGATCGGAAGCAGGAACGAAATCCGCTAGTGTATCAAATTTCATCAAAATACCCAGCTTTTAAGTTGACCAAAAGAAAATAAGACGTACAGACAGACAGATGGACAGGCAGGCTTAGAAACCACTTTTTGAATCGATTGATACAATAAAAGGTGGGTACGTCGCAGATCCTTTTGGCTGTTGTACACTTGTAGCAAAGCGATGCGTTAACATATCCTCAATAGATAATGTTTGAGATAACAGAACGACAATTCTCGATTTAAATTGCTTTAAAATGTTGTTGCTCAAATGACGAGAATTGAAATTGTAGATGTCCGAGTCGTTTCGGAAAATCCTGTCTCCCAAGGAACGGGTTTCGAGAGTTTTGAAAGGCATGCTTTTTAGTATAACAAGTTTTTAATTATTTTTTACCCAAAGTCTAAAAACTTGGGATCATAAAACTGTCATTTACATTTACATTTACATAATCTTCCTCATTCTCTTTCCTCCTATACATCTTGCTAGAGCCTATTGCTTCTGCTGGCATCTGTCAAACAACGAAATTGCATGCTTTCTGGTTTATAGGTTACGAAATGAATGAGAAACGAAAAGAAAATAGGATTCTATAGCCGAATTTATTGAAAAACCATCATATCTCCGATTTTTAATTTCCTGGCAGAAGCACGGACAGCTTTTCAACTCCTCTACATTTCATACGCCGTCAAAGCTAATCTACTGCGCTAATGAATATTTGCTTGAAAATCTTTTAAATGAACATAAATTCTTGATGTATTAGAGAAGTTAGAAACCAACCGGTAAAAGACATAAGTTTGGATAATGGATTCATTTGGCAGCTAGTCTTTTCATGACATTTGGGAAGCTTCGAAATTTCACTTCGAAATTTGCACAAACATTTTTTTCAACGCCTCTATTAAGTGATGTAATAAAACGACGTGGATTCCTAAAAAAAACCCATATGTAATTTGCGACTTTGATCAAAGGAGTGCTAATTTATTCGTAAGATTACCAAGAATTGTTTCGCGAATGTGGAAAGAAAACACTACCTGCCACGATCAAAAATATCGGGAGGCAGTCTTTGTTTTTAAATAAGAAGAACCTCCATAAATAATATAAATAAATTATAAGAATAGAAGATAAAAAATAAATAAATAAGTTATAATTATAACTTATAAATAAATTATAAGAATAGAAGAGTAGGATGACTCATATTGCTATCTTGTATTGTTGTTTTCTTTCGCAATTTAAAATATATATTAATGATTACACGAAGAGTTTCTTTAAATGCACTAATAAATTGGAAAAAAACGTATAACCGACTTTTAGGAATAAACTATTATGATTTTCTTTGCCTAATTTCTGAATTTAAAAAAAAAATATGTTGCATAGTTTATGGTGCACAAGATTACTTTAGTTTCATTGCCTGTTAGAAAAAAAAAAAAAAATTTACAAAACGTACGAAAGGTGTTTAGGAAGGATTTCATCATCGTTAAGCCTAAGCCTTTCTATTGGTTTTAAATCAAATCTCTTTCAAAGAAGAAAGAAGAAAGAAGAAAGAAGAAAGAAGAGAAAGAAGAAATTATATCAAAGTCAGAATGTAGCTCTTCTTGTTTCTCTTCTACGCTCTATGGAATTAAATGTATTTTCTATTTTCAAGTAAAATAACCGCAATACTTCTTAAGTAAATGCTGATTATCAAGATAAGCATCTTTAATTCTGCTGCGTTTTATAAAATTGATTAATGATGTTGATATTATGCAAAGCAGTGAAAACATAAATCAAAATATAACTTAATGACAGATGTGTATTAAAGTAAAGTAAAGCAGTAAAGCGCATAACAAAACAGAAGTAAATGTGAAGCTATTTGCATGGACAGTATGAGTAAGCATTGCATGTGGCTACATTTGACAGACAGTTTGGCAACTGGTAAATAACATACGTATGCAAATGTCAAGTAAATTGACCGAGTAATGTGCAAGCGAATGAATAAGCAATTTGCAATGGAACAAAGACAATTTCAAATTGAATATTGTGTGAAAAGCTTTAAGCTTTAATTGAAGGAAAATGTGAAAAGTTTGCCACAAGCATATCACATACAAATTAATATAAAAGGTGTAAAGATGAGTCATGCCGTGATTAGTATAAAATTTTGTATGCAAAATATCGTCGATTATAATGACTTCAGTGACCTATGCGCTTCCGTTAGCATATCGAGCCCATTTTCGCCTTTGAGTTCAACAAGAAAGGTAAAGTTGTCTAATTCTAGACTAATTCAGTGCCTCCCTTGTGTGCTCCAATGGGGTAGAGTGCGGAAATCTTAAGGGCAGAGCTGCTTTGTCGACGAAATCACGGTGTGGCAAATACTGACAGACAAAGCGTTACCATCGCTTACAAAAATGCGAACCTACTATAGGCAACATAAATAGAGTTGGCTATGCCGGCAAAGGACAGGAAGACAATCCACTGTCTCTATCGGCCGGAGTTGTATTGTTTAACTCTAAAGATGCGAAGCGGTAACCAACGTCCACCAGTGAGCGAGAAAAATCCGCAAAAATTAGAGGGGCCCCACTGGAAAATGAATATGGGCCACTTTCCCCTCTTTGAACAAGCAATTCTCTAAAAGGCCGCTCGCAGCACTCAGTAAACAGACAATCTCCGCAGTGTCGTGTCATAGTATATTTAGAGAACAGTCCTCCTTTGGCTATCTGAACTACATAGCTCCCAAGAATTCCACCCTGTACATCGTACCCGTCTTAAGCCCATCCTTGCATTTGCATTCTCCCTACGTCGTGGAATGCGAACCAATTTTTCTACATTGATTCTGAAGGTCCAAGAGGACACATCGGCAGAATAATGCAGCGCGCTTGACCACGCTACTCCATCTGTAGTCCCAAATTTTTTACATAGACCTCGGACCTTCATATAGTTGGCTACATAAAGAAGAAGCAGATATATTCCGATACTTTCGGCGGCTTCTCGTTAAAGAGTTTCTCGTTGTCGGGAGGCCAGACGGTCAGATGGACATTGCTTTATAACTTCGATACTGTGGTGCGATTTATGATTGTGACGGCTCGCACTTATCATTGTATTGGAATATAAAATTCAGTTAGTTTTTCGTTAAAATTTCCATAACCTTTATCGAGAAGTAAATTACATCGAAAAGTACTTTAGAATTTTATTTTCTAATTGAGTTTTCTTTCATATCCTTATGCTAAATTATTGGCTACAACACATACCTATATAGGTTATGGGATGGATGTGTCAGTTTATTGGCGGAAGTTTACGTAGGTACGGCATATTTAATTGCTACTAAAATTTCTACGCTAGACTATGTTATACCACAGCTAAGTTCGTGGCGCTGTTCTAAAATTTAGAAAAAAGTGTATTTGCTTTAGTTTTAAAAGGCATTTTCTTTTTATTTTTTGCATTTTCGTTGACTGTGCACTTGTATAAATAAACAAAATATTTAATTTGTTTCCTTTGCTAAACTTTCTTGCACACATACAAAACTAACCATAAAAGACGCTACGTGTTTGCTTGATTCCTCAAATTTCCGACATTGTAGAAATTTAACCATAATTGTCAATTTAGAAGCAATTTCGAGAGAACAAAGCGAAAAGGAAAAACAAAAAAAAAAAAAAAAAAACCGGCAACACTTATGTCACACTTAAACAGTCGCTCCTAAAAAGACCACACTTATGTCACACTTAAACAACCGCTCCTCTGCATAGATATCATTTCTATTAGAGAGATCCTTTATCATATGGTTTGTCTTTTCTAAAGATTTCCTTTGTTGTTAAATTATATCTTTTGGATTTTACTATGAAGTTGTTAAAGTTAAAGAAATTGTTATAAGTTTGTATGTGTTAGTAATAAAAGGAAATTTATTAAGGTTGAGAAATAGCATCAAAGAAGAAAAGAAAATGTTTTATCTATGCCTCTACTATCCAAGTATTCCTAGACACACTATAATATATGTTATGTGTTTGCCCTCAACTGTAATAACAAATATAAGAACAAGCACAATAATAATAATAATAATAATAATAATAATAACAATAATAATAACAAGTCAATCACTATTTTCAACTTATAATAGTTTCAATGTTGCAGTTATTCTTGCCACTTCAATAAAATAAATCTACGACTACAGCGTGTGACAAATAAATAATCAAAATTTTTATAGTACAACAAAGAACTTATCTTCGCCTTTAAGCGATTTTTTCTTTTTTTCACTTTTTCCTTGTTTTATATAAATAAATCTCGAGACCAAGAAGAAAATTCTTTGAATAGTTATCACGTTCTATACATTCCATACCGATTCCATGCCGTAACATGTGCGGTCACAGGACATATTTAAAATATGATATTAACACAGAACAGAATATAACATATATGAGGATTAGTATAACTATTAAGGTTATGAGCACATTATACTACAAACATATTCAAAAAAAAAAAAAAAGCCAATAACCAACTACGGAGAATCCGGTTTTAAAAGAATCAAGATATTCGGTATAATCCTAAGAAAACGCCTTTTTAGACCGATAAACGAATTCTTGATCAAATTATTTATTAAAATGTTGGGCCTGTTCAAGCATATCTGTGTCTCTCCTCCCGTTTGTCGATTTGTTAGAATGATATCAAAAAACTTACCACGAATGGCTCGACGACAATACGCCCAGCTTGGCAAAGGCTTTCTTCTTCCTTCTCTCTTCCGGCTATTATGTAACATGAATGCAAGTGTAAAAGAACCATCAGTGCTTGATTTTCTTGCTTAACTAAAATACAAAACGTAATCCTTCGGGTAGAACATGCATTCAAAGTATGAAAAAGAGCAGTTGGAAGTTTACCTTATTAGGTAACATAAATATTGCATCCCAGATAATGTTGGGACTGTTGATCCCGCTTTTTTCCTGTCGATTAGATTGTAAGTCTCATATATATGCTTTAGCTTCCAGGCGCTCGACTGTGAGCAAGGAAGAGCTGAGAAGCTTATAGAAAGCGAGAGCATATGCAAAACTATCGATACTCTAAAGCATCCGCGTAACAGGGATTGTGCTACGCTTACGTGCAGGTATCTCTGCTCCACAAAACAAAAGAAGCCATGTCTTCATTACTCACTTTCTCTAATAGGACAACTGGGTTTTACTAATGCTTTCACACATACGTCCTGGATTTGGCCAATAACTGAATAATAGGCTACCGCCAGCGCTCGTTCTTTAATTGCGCTGCCGGCTGTTAGAACACAAAACACGTGGGAATATCTGCTGTAGACCCTGCCGGTTTTCTCTCTTTCCTCCTTCTTCTACCACTAATCATTATTCACAACGACAAAACATTTGTATGCAGAAGACTGACTATGGTTGGCTGGTCAAAAAACAGAACAAAAAAAAAAAAAACTAAAGATTGCAGTAAAACAGAAATTTTTAAAACATTATTTGGGGTGTTTTGTAACTTGGAACAGATGTTAGTCCAAAGTTCGATCTATTTGTTAGGATTATATAAAATGGAAAAAAACTTCCGATTTAGTTAAAGCGAAAGTTTTATAACGAAATGTTTTATAATTTTTCTATATTGGCTTAGGAGGGATACGAAAAATCTGGTTCAAACTAAATGTAAGCCCCTTGCTCCTTGCTTTCTAGTCTTTACTTAAGTCTAACAACCTTGCTCTAAGGCAGTCGACATTTAAAAAATGTGATTTCATTACGCAGAAAGTGGATCGGCTAACGGGGAAATCAAAAGGACTGGTATCGAAAGCATTTCTTTGAGAATTTCTGTCCAAACCCAACTTCTACTAACTCATTTCTCGAAAACAATTTCGAAAGCCCTTTGTTCCATAAGAATAAAGACCCTTTACTCAACTAATCGTAGTACTCACTGGAACAGATAAAACTTGATATGCATCTAGGGAAAAATAATCTGTTTTCTTATCATTTTGCTAAAGAAATTTAATTGATGAATTTCTCCATTTCCAGGATACGCTTTTTTGGTTATTCATAATCAATTCTATTAGTTTATGATGGCCAAATGTAAAGATAAGAAATAAAAACAAGTGAAAATATTGTAGTGAGACGCAGTCCACCATTAAGTGTGCTATACAATTTCGTTTAATATAGTTATTCGTATAATGATCTTTCAAAGTAAGGGTTTGTATGGGGAGTGGCTGAAAAAGTGGTCCGATCCGAACCATTTTCAATAGCATGCGACCTTTGGTCACACTAAGGTCGATGGAGCAAATTTCGCTAAAATATTTCAAAAATTGCGATTTGTAGGTTGAATACAAGAGAGCAAGGCAGACGGACAGAGATACGGACAGGCGGACATACAAGCTCTGAATCGTTCAAAAAGTGATTTTAAGTGTTGTATGCATCCGTACTAACTTGACATGGCCTTATATCACAAGTCGTGCAGGTTACAAAGAAAGAACAGCAGGCTTTCATGATAGCAATCAAGAAATTTAAGTAGAAATTTAAGTGGCAGACAATTCGAATACTAATTAATTGATAAAGAGAAATGGCTTACGATGAATTGATGAATGCACCTAATTGTTACCAGGCATTTCTAAAGAACGATTTAATGATTACGTCATTACAAATGCTATCATCACCTTGGATCTTTTATGGAAGTTAAATAAGCTAAGTATGATTCCAATTATTTGATTTGTTAATTATCATCTTACTGCCTTAATATTTATGTGCAAAATAATTTTGAACTCACTTATGGAAGTGAATTTTTCTCTACTACACTTAATGTATCTAAGCAGATAATTTTTCTTATTCAATGTGTTTCAATCATGAACTTCCATGTTCTTTAAGCAATAATCTCAACATTGTCTCTCTTCATTTTTTTGTGCTTACTACGAAAAAGTAACGATCTACTTAGTTTGACATTCCATTCAAAACGCAGAGAAAAAAGTATTAAAGATATTAGAAAAAATATATATAAAGTGTGTGTTGTAAAATTATAGGACGATTTCATCACATTCCTTACGAGCGTTGAAATTCTCAATCCCCTGCATAAGTGGAAATAGAAAATCAAAGGGGTTGGTTGGTTGGTTGATTGGTTGGATTCGCGGGATTAAACTTCAAAGTAATAATAAAAATACATTTAGAAAAACGTCAACAAACCGAGAGAATTGGTCACTAGATGAGATACTGAGATTGTGTTTAGGCATCCAAGATTCGTTTTAAGGCAAATTTAATTTCTTTACTTGATTTTTATTTGCTATGTTAGTGCTGGCATGATGACTTTGTAAGATATGCTGTATTACTCATGCGGAAAATTTACCGTAGACAAGATAATTTGCTCGTATGACTTTAGTGAACTGTAAGGATATATTTGTATGTAAAAGAGTCATTGAGATGGCTTTGTGCCAAAACGTATGAACGCATATAATGCTCTTGCTGCCGTTGAGTTATTTTCTAGACAAAATGTTAAGCCATCACTTAAAGGCTGGCGCTAATGTTAGCAGTTGTTGTTGTTGTTGTTGTTGTTGTTGCTGCTACTGTTCATGATAACAAGTTGCGATAAGCCAAATAAACTAAAACGTTTCTTGTGCGTTTATGGCATATTAAGTATTATGGTATTATGCCTATAGCTGCATATAAATAATTTATAGGGACCTTTAAAGAAGAAATATTGAAAATATTCTTGACTTTTGTTTTCTTTATTTTCTACTTTAAGTGCTTTAAGATGATTTTGCAGTAAATCATAATAATTACAGAATTGTTTTTTTTTTTTTATAGTTTATGTCCTTCTTAAAGTCATTTATGATATATAAGACCACCTGTTTTCCCTTTGATTAATTGAATCAATTTATCATACTTGTCAGATACAGTATAAAGATAAACAAGGCTTATAATTCTCGTTAATTGAAACCTATGTCTATGGTTTATGGAAAATTATCCATTTAATTAATTACATCGATAAGCTGCTTACACTTTTTCATGCTTATATTGACATAAACACAGCATGGCCAGCGTGATAAAGTGAAGCCAGATAAAACTATTTTTCTTTTACACTTTTTCCATAACTACATTTACACAAAGGTAAATAAAAATTCTTTCATATTTCTTTATGCGATTGATTTTTTTCTTTCATGTTTTTCATGTGCCTGAATGAATCCATATATTATAAAGTTGATGTGTGCTTGCTCTTGTGTGCATCTATGAATATGAAAATAAAAGAAAAATAAAATCCATAGAAGTACATATACAAAAGTATAATTGACAATATAGTAAAGCGTATCAAGCGACATGTCCTGCAGAAGGAAACTAAGGACTAATAATATTAAGAGGATACTTAAGTTTCTTGGATTTTCTACTTTTTCTTTTTTTTTTGCTTTTAAGGAGATTTCTAAAATTTTGATGTCAATTTGCTATCGTTTTCGTTATTGAGTAAAGTCGGATTGGAGGCTTTGGATTGAAGGCTTTGGATTGAAGGCTTTTGATGTCGAATTAACGAATAGCAGGTTCA
>KK502905.1:19745-48838 GCA_000688735.1 Glossina austeni | reverse complement strand
CTTACACTTGTCTGGTTGCCGCAGGACTAATGAGAAATGGTATTTTGCGAAAATAATTGATTACTTATGGGTCCCCCTAATAGTTTGCACCGGCGGAAGGAATTCCTAGAGCACAACACCATGATACCACTAATGGCGTTTACGATATGCAATTTGTCATAGATGTCTGTAACAGTGCTCTCTATTCAGAAAATAATATTTTCTGATATGCGAGATGTCTACGTAGTATAACATGAATATTGGTCTTACTCTTTGGTCATAGTATTATTGTCTTTCGAAGGCACCATTTTTATCGAGCAGCATATTCGTAGGGAAAGCAAAATAAACCTTTGCCACTATTAAGGGTCTTAAAATATGTTTCGTTTTTTTAAAGTTTAACGATGGTCTTTAGCCGAATATCTACCATTCGGAATTTCTAATTGGTAAGTTCCGAATTTCAGTGGTGCAAAGAGTGTTGGATTTTTTGACCTTGGAATCTAGATTGAATGATATTTCATACCATAGATCACTTGCGATACAAAGAAGCATGTGAGGCTATACACAATGTCTGTCCATCTTGTATCGTTATGAAAATGATTCTGAATCGATCTAAGCTTATCTGCCCGTCTATACGCTTTGTGTTTAACCTTCACGTCGCAATTTTTGAGATATTTTGCTGATACATCGACGAAAGCTGTTTTAAATGGTTCCGATTGGATTACTTTTTCGATATTTGTCATATAAGACTTTATTTTGAAAAGTCATTATATGATTAACTTTACCAAGTGAGATAACGTGAAGAATTTAATGGTGAGCAATGGTTCTCTGTAATGTTTATATCCTACACCAATTGTGGTAAAGGGTATATTAAGCACGCGTATGTATCACGCAGAAGGGCTTAAGACAAACACATCGTTTATTGTACCGATCGTTTTAGAATCATAATCTGAATTGATCTAAGCCTGTCTGCCCGTCTATCGATGTAATGTCTGTCCATGCAAAATTTGTGTTCAAACTAGAGGTCGTAATTTTTGAAGATATTTTAATGAAATTTGGTACACTAACGTGTTTTGACCGAAAGACGAACGTTATAGAAAATGGTTCGAATCGGTCCACTTTTTCGACCACTCCCCCCATAACAATCTATTCTGAAAAGTTGTTATATAGAAAAAAATTGCAATTTTCAAAATTTCCCGGCAAACGTGGCTAAGTAGTAGAATTTCGGCATTCTAAATGGGTATGAAAACTTTGAACCCCTTTTACATAACGAAAACTGGAGTTCAAAATGCGTCGTGATGAAAATTATATCATAATAGTAATTTAACATAAAAAAATTGACTGTACAAAATCTGGACCATCTCGGCCTATAATTTGGATTTTCACAAAAATTGATCATTTTTTTTTAGAGCAGCAAAGTTTAAATTGTAGTATGTGGTGATGAAAATTGCCATATAATAGTAATTTCATACAAAAATGAACTCTATAAAATTTAAACCGTCTACGTATATTTTTGGATCCTGCGGTATGTAAGGATTACACTTGCACTACCGTAACTTTGGTTTTGGGCACGTTTCCCCATATATACGCACATGAAAAATGTGCTTTTACATCAAGATATAGTTCTTGTGTTCTATAATAAAAATAAGAATTGAAATTTAGAGAACGTGTTGTAGGGTATTTAAAGATCGGCCTTGCCCGACTAAAATCTTACTTCTTACTTCTTTTATTTGTTTTTAATTTATTATTTTACTTCTACTAGGATAAATATTTTACTTTTAGCTTGAATAATATTTCAAAAATTATTTCACTTTTTTTTTGAGATAGAAATTTGCGATCTACAGGTATATATGATAATCAGAGAATTGTTATATAAAAAAGAAATGTTTATTTTCTAAGATGTGAGAGTGGATATGCCAGCAAAAAGTTATTTAAATAATGCCAGCGACAAATGAGATAATACAAGGATAAGCGGGCACGTTACAACAGCAAAGCCCAACAGATACAAACATAATTGTCAATGCGGCTTTTGAAAGCTATTAAGTACTTTAGCAAATACTTCAGTAAGTGTACGAAATTTGTTATAATCAACCGATCGATTTTTCATTAATAAATCAATTCATGAAAATTATCCTTAATTTCGTGCTTAGTTTTTAAATTCTGAGTTGTTGATCCACTAACAGTAACTTCTTCAAATTAGTTTAAATTCATTGTTGTTTGACCCCACAAATTACGCCAAAGCATTGTTAATAGAAGTCAGAAATTTTGCAAAATTAATTTCTGGTTATACAACATACACAGTCACGACAACATTGATATCACATTTGTAAACTTTCAAAAGCAATTTCTGACAAGATAAGTTAATAATCTTGAGAACTTTTAGGTGATACGCCAGCCTTTAATGGTAAATTTATGAAAATTGCGTAATTAGTGTTTAATTGCGGTTATGTCAAGTAGCGATTAGGGTGAAAATTTCCGGACGAGAATACACATATCAAAATATATAATAAAAAAAACATTGCATATGCAAAGATTATCCTCTTAAAGAATAGTAATTAAAATCCAATTGAAACCAATCGATCAAGTGATACAAGTGAGCAGACATGAAGTGAAAGATTTTCTATTAAATTTATTATTCAATTTTATATTTTTATATGACACTCTAACAGTTACACTTCAAAATAAGTATTAGAAAAATTATTTTCACTTTTCTTCCTTAATGGTTGGCATTTATATATTTTCAATACTTTTAGGTATTTGCATGTATTTTGATCATTTTTTCATTTGTAAAAGACGTTTATTGCGAAAAATTTCTACAATAGATTTTTATCAAAATATTTTCAATCATTTTCCACAAATATTCCCCATCTTGCTGGCAAGATGTCGATGCCTTGTCGAAAGAACGATTCAAACATCGACGCATTTTTCCACTTGTTTAGCATTTCGAAATCCCGTCTTAGCCAAGCTACGCTGTATCGATCGGAACAAATGGTAATCAGAAGAGGCTAGGTCTGGTGAGTACGCTGGGTGCAGTAGAACTCAATTCTTGACAACTCTTACAGCCTGTAGCCGAGTGTTGTCACGCAAAAGGGTGACTTTGCGTCCGTTAACCGATATTGGTGGCCCTTTTTGCAACAATACATTTATCAATTTGTTCAACTGATGGCGGCAGACATCTGCAGTAACAGTATGGTTTGGTTTTCGCCGCTCGTAATACACTACATCTTGCTGAACGCCCCATACGCACAGCAAAACACATGGCATCGATTTTCCGGTTCGGTGTCGATGTGAATGGCCCTCCTGGGGTGACCCATGACTTTTTGCGCTTGGGATCCCCTTTTCATCGTCAGTCGCAACCCGCCACAGAAAACTTTTCCTTGTTTTCCGTGGCAGGCAATGAAGCCGCGATTTTGAGACGGTTCCAAAAGGCGTTTTCATTCAATTCTTATATTAGCCTTTTTCCCTCTTTTTGGATTTTTCCCGTTGCATGTAAATGTCTAGACACAATTGATTCAGCAACTACTAAGCCCTTCGAAAGTTCTTGGAGAGTTTGAACTGGGTTTTTCTTCAATAAGTCTTGCAATTCATTGTCCTCGACCTTTTTCGATCCATCGGGACTTTCTTTGGGCTAGACGTCAAAATCCCCACTTTTGTATCATTGAAACCAAACCCGGCAATTGGGATGTGATGGAGCAGCGTCACCATAAGCTTCTAAAGGTGCTTTATGGGCTTCGGCAGCAGATTTCTTCAGATCGACCACCAAAAATAATGAATGTCGAAAATGCAATTTTGAACATTCCATGATTAGCGTCTGTATACAGTGGAGAAGTCAATAATACTAAATGGAAAACTGTTATTTTATGTAGAGAAAAGTCAAAATTATCGAATTTAAACGTTGTGCACATTAATACTCTGCATCAACTTATCATTTTCACCAATAGATGTCGCTGATCAAAATATACGCAAGCACCTATGAATGGCAGTAGTATTGAATGGAAAGAAGCCAACAAAGCAATGCTTGTCATAACTCTTTTCTTTTTCTATTTATTTCGACATTAATATAAAAATGTATTTGTCAGCAGCACCAGATGCAACAGCAACTCTTTACAAAACATTTTCTATGTACGCTTCTAAATGGAATATAGCTCTCAACTGGATAGAATAAACAATCGAAGAAAGAACTTTTTCGATTTCTATGTATTTGCATATATATGAAAATTTTGAAAAAAAAAAATTGAAATTTCAATATTTAATATTATTGATGGCTGTTCAGGATAGCAAGAAACGTGTTTTATAACCCGGAAACTTATTCTCCAATCCGTTTTAGTTTAATTGGACGAAAAACAGGATTAAGATAAAAATGATAATTTCATGAAAATAAATTTTAAATTTTATATAATATTTTGTTTTTGAAAAATTTCCCACAAATTTCGTAAAAGAAAGCATTAAAAAAAACTTCCACATGCATTCTCTCCAAAAACGAGTCTTTACAGCCCACGTATACGTATATGTCGCATAATCGCATATGTCTCATGGCGAAAGCGTACAAAAACGGAAATAACAAAATGTAGCATTTGTCATTCATTGTAGATATATATATATATATATATATATATACATTGTATATACATTTATTGCATTTATATTTATATTGTATATATGTAGTCTTTTACCCGTATATGGTAGCAACAATGACAGTATTATCATCAAGCACTGCCACCAATATCTTGTACTTGTTATTGAACGTTCGATGCCAACGACTGACATGTACAAGTTTCACTGTTTGTTTATTGCGTCATTTCATTATTCTCAATACATTTGGGTGGGTGGTAAGATATATAAGCATGTTTGCCTCCTATTGTAAATTGTCTGCGAGAATTTACGATAAATTCAATCCAGCCAATCACTTTGATTTCATCAACAATTTGCAGTTGGCTGTCATACTGACAAATGTTAAATCGCGTGTGTGTTCACTTAAAAGTTATTTTTTTCTTTTTTTGTTTACAAAATTAAATCGAAATCAAAATAAGAATGCGTATTAAGAACTAGGAAGTTTAGAACTTAACGAATAAGAAGAAGAAATTTATAGTTTGCTGGTTTTTAGATTTGTAACGAAATGGAAAAAATCCATCCTTCTTGGAACTACAAAGTCATCACAAACTTTGCATTCATTATATATCGGTCCTATGACAGATAAAGGCAGCAAGATGAAGAAGTAAACAAAGGAATAGATAAACGGTAAACGGTAAAATAAATATAAGGGACGATACGAATTGGTTGTCGTGCTTGAAAATGCATTAAATGGTTAGTGATTGACAGATTTTGATTATACAAACAGAATAATAAATTTTGCTTTCCTTATGTTTGTGCTATGAAAGACAAGGAAGCACACAGATGAAGAAGTCGAGAAATGACCAGGTCGACTGTGAGACACGATCTGATGGAGGCACCATCTAATGGACCGGAAGACATAGAGACAGAGAGAAACATGCACAAAGAGATGGACAGAGAGATGGATGGATAAGCGGATAGATGATACAACCAGAACTACAAACTTTGCCTTTCTTGTGCGTTTTCTATCAACGACGAAGCAGCAAAAAGATGAAGAAATCGAGAGACGACCAGATTGACTGGCACGTGAGACACAATCCACTATACGGCAAGACAAAGAAAGTAGAGGGAAAGATACTCAAAGAGACGGGGGGAGCTAACGATAGCTGGATATATGGATGGATAAAAATTCATTATTAAATTAATTTCCGTTTTTGAAAATTCGTCAAATGGTTAATGATGGCATGTCTTGGTGATGTAAACAGAATAACAGACTTTGGCTTGCGAGCGAAGAAGCAGCAAAGAGATGAAGAAGTGGAGAGATGTTCATGCTGACTGGTATGTGAGACACCATCGAATAGACCGGAAGACGGAGAAGTAAGGAAAAGACGTTGAAAGAAATGCAAAAGGGATGGATGGATATATGGATTAATGAGCGAATGTTTCCATTATATTCCGTTTTTGAAAATTGATTGAATAGTTAGCTTGATGATAAAAGCAGAACGATAAACTTTATCTTCTTTATGCCTTTTCTATGAAAGACGAGGAAGCGAACAGATGAAGACAGCGAACGACGGCAGGGTGACTGGCACTTGAGTGCACGATCCAATAGACGGAAGTAAGGAGAAGTATTGGGAAAACGTTCAAAGAGATGGACGGACAGAGAGAATAATGCGTATTGGGTGCAAATTATTTTGAAAAGACATTAAACGTCCTAACGCATAGTTGACACAAACAGCACGATAAACTTCGTATACCACTATACTCGATTACTAATTATAATTGTAATTTTTTCAAAACCCGGCCGGGTGCTCTTATCAGAATTATTTACACAATTGGAATCCCTGCTATTACGACTGTTTTGCCACAAAATGTATGGTTTATTAGCCGATGGTTTCTTTGTTATAAAGTTCATAATTTAATTTATGAAATTAATTGAAAAAAAAAGTTATTAAAAACAAACCGCAAAAATAATAATGTTTCCTTGTATATAATTGAGTGCATTAAAAACAAATTATATTTAAAATTTTTTTTTTTTTTTTATTTAAAGTTATTGCCTTCGGTGTTTATAAAATTTCAGTTAATGTGTCATAAAAATATTATTCAAATTCAATTATGTGTAATTTAAGAGTATCACTTAAGAAAGGTTTTATCTTCACTTAAATCGATTGAATTTATTTTCAAATAACTTTCATAAATAAACATTTGAAAGAATTTAATGCAAAAAAAAAAATAGAAAAAAGTTTAGTTTTTCTTTCACTGTCATATGAGAGGAATAATGCAACATGAACGTACATATCATTTTCATAGCACTTTCTTCTTTTACGAAAATATAAAATTTCATATATAACACCCGTATAGAGAGATTATTAACCTTAAAATGTAAAGATTAAATGCGTTCGCATATCAACAGCTATTGAATTTCATTTGCATTTCCCTTGAATCTATGTTTACTGGTTTCTGTTTATTCGTACATTAGATGCTTATGAAGAGCCAATGAACTCGTGCTCTTTCTCTCTCTTGCTGCAACGTTTTCATATGCAATTTTCCACCAACTCATCCAACAGATTTTCTTCATTTGAATGCTTTGGTGGAAAACGGAGAGCATCAAGCAAAAGCTTATACATTCTATACATATGCAAATTTGTTTATGCACATCTGTAAGTATGTAAATGCTTTCTTGATGGCTTTTTTTTCTTTTTCCTTTCGCTATAGAAAGTATTGAGAATGAGTGCGTGTTCGCAGATGCATGCGTGCATAACTGAAATCCAGTTATTCTGGAAATAAAGAATTCCTGTCTACGGTGTGGAGCTCATTAGTCTTAATTAACACAATTGCATTTCGACACATTAATAAATTTCAAATGAAAATTAAACATTTGCCCTGCAAAAGGTTTATTCCCAGAAATTTTTCAGTTTCTTTTTGCATTTTTGTTTTTTTTTTTTTTTCATTTTTCGCAAAAAGTTTCTGTAAATACCTTTGAATTCATTGAAACTAAAGTATTATTAATGTTTGCACTGATGTTTACTCTCCAGCATCTGAAAGTAAGCTAACAATTTTAAAGAACATTTCAATCATTGTTGCCCATTACTGGGAAACTATTTTTAAGTCTTTATTTATGTCCCAACAACAACAACATTACTGTTACTTTAAATGCATTCAGCGATTTGCTTTTGGCGTTAAAGCTTTCGAATAAAATGAGTGGGCAGATCAGAGTAGTCTTTAACACGACCTATAAAATCTCCGGCATATTAAATTTATCATTTCGTTTGTGGAAAAATAGCTTGAAGGAATTTATAGAAGTTAGTCTGCGGATCAATTTTCCTTTTAACTACTTTACCTCTCTATCTGCTAATTCCTACGTTGTACAGATGTCCACCTTCCTAGATTGCGTTCAGAAAAAAAGCGGTTTCGTTACATACAGAGTTTAAAAAGCAATAATGAAACAACACCAAAATTTTAACGGAGGGAAGACATTTATAATGCTATGTCTAACATCGTTTGAGATTCGGAGTCGTGATTGCTTTATATGATTCCTGGTTATATTGTTTTATTAAAAAGTCACGAAATTTATATAAAGTAGTCTTTGTTCACCCTTTAGGGCTTCTTCACTAGATATAAGAAAGTCCTCGAACATTAAAATATATTCCTCTTCAACTTATCTGTAATTCGGGAGAAGTACTTTCGAATGCTCTACGAACTTACAAATAACCAAAAATTAAGCCTTAAGTAAATGTATGATGTTTTTTTAAGAGCCATTAGCGTATAAAGATCTCCTTTCCCAATCATGACACTGAAACTTTTATGAAACTTTTTATTATGCCCTACACCGTTTATGCTACAAGCTTATATTAAGTTTGTGGGGATGTATGCAACACCCAGAAAGACCTGGGTTAGACTCACCTTCTGAATCGATCGGTGCTTGTCTGTTCATCTGTCCGTCCGTCTGTCTTGCTTTCTTGTGTGTCGCTACAGGTAGCAAATTTTCAAGATATTTTGATGAAATTTAATGCATTGGAAGTTTTTGGTCCAGGGGTAAAGGCTATTGAAAGTGCTATGGATTGGGCCACTTTTTTAACACTTCCAGTGCAACGTTTTATTTTGAATAATTGTAGGGAGTTGTAGGGTATTTAATTGTGGGCCGTGGCGCACTGTACTGTTTTTACTTATTTTTTTTTATAAATGTAAAAAGGAATATTTTTTAAAAAACCTCTTAAATGGAGATTAATAAAAATTTTTGCAAGGATTGCAAAATAAAGCTTAAGTAAAAATATAACAAATTTAAAAAAAAATAAAACAACTCTACTTATCAAGGATATTGTTTGAAAATTTTGTTTAAGAAATGGTTGAAACATGCGTTAAAGTATTTTTCATTTTTTTCTGACAAGTCAGGGAAAGTGTGCTATGCACCCAAGATTAGCGATGTGCAAAGAGGCAAGAAGGGAGAAACGCTCATTCATGTTCACCAACAGAAGAGACCTCTAAAAGTACACTGTGCCAAGGACACTCAGCGCAGTTGGACCTGAAAAATTTGTCGCGGTAGCTTTTAATGATGTATGCGACAAACTCCAGGACAAATGGGTAAGAACGTTAGCAGAAAGTGACTTCTTGATTAGCAGTAGAGGCTCTTTTCATTAAAAGTGTAGCAAACTTCGTTACAAAATTATATTAAAAAAACTTTTCAGAAAAACTTTAAAAAAGTTTTGAGAACATTTTCTGCATAATCATATATTTATAAATATTTTAAAAAACGTTCCTACATGAGCATTTAAATCAAATTCTAATCCAATGTTCTTTTGAATTTCAGAAAATTTTAATTCACACACAGGTGAGATTATAAAAATAAGTCTAACGTAGTAATTTTCGCGGATAGTTTGTGGACACCGTAATGTACGAACACGGCATACGTATAGGTTGATAAAAAAATAAATGTTTGTTAATTATAATGGTGGAGGGTATTCTTTTTCTCCATTTTTTAAATACTTATCTCTAAAGTAGGAACATTTCGTTATCTAATAATGGCTTTAGGATTACGTTAAATATAAGCTTAGAAATACTGCAATATTTTGTACTTAAAAGTAATCGCTTTCATAGAAATCAATTCAGACCGACAATTGTCAGCTACTCATGTTTTTAAGGACTGCTTCGATTTTTCTAGGCATGGAAGAGATTAATTTACGGCAGATCTCTACTGGGATATTATATCATGTCTTTTGAATAATTTCCCGAATTTCTTGTTTATTGCCATATGTAAAAACATTTTGTGGACTTTATGGAAACTAGCTTTTACAGTTTTTGTGGCATATAACTGAAAAATTCACCTTGTATCCATCCATGTGAGTACGTCGTTAGTTGCGGAAATTCCGATAGAAGTAGCCTGCAGTTGTTTTGCCATTCCCACATACATGTATAAACCTACAGACATATTGTCCCTCTCTGTCCTTCTGTCCCTCTCTATCCATAACCCTTTCTGATCGCAATCGTACCTATACGTCCATTAAAGACCCGCCAAGTGACTTGTCCCATAAAGAACAAAACGAAAAGGAACACATTTGTCAAACTGAACTTGGGGTGAAATCTGAAATATATGCCGAAACAATTTCCCTTCTGGTTCTTCACATATACAAACTTAAGTCATATTTCCAAAGACGATTTTATATGGATTTCAGTTTTCTTAGTTTACACAAAGAGAAGAGAAGAGAGAACTTTAAGGCGGGGAGCATGACATGTTCGAAGCTTCTCGATCTGCCCAGGAAGTCTTTGCTGATGCCGATGAAATCAAACCTTAAAATTGATAAATAAACAGTTTCGAGGCATTTACAAATATTATTGGCTTTCCCTACGATTTCTTGCATTCACTAAATATTTTTTTTTAAAAATTTCTTACCTAAATAATTGTTTTGAACTTTTATTCAAACACTGTGTTCGGTAATCTTTGATATTAATTTAAAATATTTCAAGTAGTTTTTTTAACAGCGGTTTTGGCTTAAAATATACAGTTAACTCAAAAGTGTTATAAATATTCGCAAATTTATGAATTCCAGAAAACTTGTATGTAAACTTAATTAGGGAAATGTGAGCACAAACCACTTTCAAAGTTTTTATTAAAAAACATTTTATTTTGATGAATTTTTTTATTTTTTTTTTTTAATTCGTGCGGAAGTTATTATGAAGTTTACGCTTTCCTTTAAAATTTATTTTAATTTTTGTTATAAAAAATTTTCTATTGATATTTTTTTTTTTTTATTTTTTATATAAACAAAAGCTTGTTGTTTATTTCCTTTGGAAGATGAAATATAAACAAATATAACGCTTTACAAAAAAACACACGCACTTGAATGAAGATAAGTACGCGGCAGTGTTTAGTATGCAAACTTCTCATAAATGAAAACGCACTTAACGCCCGCGCGTACGGATACTTTTCTACCCACACTGTTGACAAAAGATCAACAACAAATAGCGTCATATGAAAAACTACATAACATAACTACACGCACACGCTTGTATACATACGCACTCAGTATGTACGTACGTACATACTCGATTAACAATAACAGTGTACTGGCGCTGTTTTATAACACACAACATACAATGTGCACACGTTTTTGGCTTTCATATGGAAACCGAATTAAATAAGGAAAGAAAGGCAGCCAGTCAGCCAGCCAGCCTGCCAACAAACCAAGCAGCCAGCTAGTCAGCCATACAGCCCACGCTTATGTAGACGATTGAAGTTTGTGGCAACCGTGTTGAACACATTAATGTCAATTCTTGTTGTTAGTGCCATTTGTTCCCTGTCTCATATGTGGAAAACTCTTGCATCCACGGGAAAAACGTGTTTAACAATCGGTATTATCACACTCTCGTGTTCATTCTTTGTCTCTTCTATTGAAAATGACGCTATATACCGTATGCGTGCGATGCAATAGGTATGCAGCTGGCTGGTAATAGCATATGCTATACATGCGCGAATAAACGAACGTAAACTAACAACAATAACAAACATCCGTAACCATGTTGTGTCGGGCTATAGTGTTGAATGTATATTAAACGTCAAAAGCAGAAAATATAAATAAAAGCTAAACACCTCTGCATTGTTGTTGAAACTTGTATCTCTATACTAATAGTGTAACAAATAAACAAATCTACTCAACAATAAAACAAATAAACATATTATATATACATATATAAGTTTAGGAGAGCAACTTATGGGACAAGAGAGTAAAATATTTAAATTAACTGTTTTTCTCAAAAATAAACAAAATTCCAATAAAATTCTTAATAATAAAAAATTACTCTGCCATGAGATCGCATTATTGTCGGAATTCACAACCACACTGACCGCACGCACACTTACCCATCTACATGTTGAGATATCTTTAGAGAGAGAATTTTTATATCTCAATATCAAATTGTTTTCTAAGTGTAAATATCCGTCCATCCAATTTAAAGTAGATTACAAGCACTTCATGTTGTTCATATTCATAACGATTTATTTTGCCAGCACTTCAATTATCGTTATATTATGCTTCATTTTTTTATTTACACGTATGTGAAAGATTGCAATACTGTCTCATCTCATTTCTCTGTTTTCCCGATAGCCGCTGCTTTTACCGACAAGATAATGCTATCAAACAAACCATTTTTATAACAACGTTCGCTTATTGTTATTTTAAATCAAGCAGTACCAGCAAACATTTTATTGATAATTTAAAAAATTTTAAAGTCTACGAGGCGGAATCATGTATCAGAAATTCAATTCTTGCTTACGTCTTCAACTCTTTCCGCTAAACAGCTGGATGCGAACAGCTGGACGGCTAACTTTCAGTTACGTGATCACCCGCCGCTCTGATGACGGTTGAAATTACGGAAATATTCGAAATCCCTCTCGAAATAACTCTCAGTCGAAAAACACTATTAGTCAGTCTTTCATGAAAATTATCTTTAAATCGTGAGAAAGCTAAACATATTCAAAATACCAGAGGCTACTATCGAACTACCAAATAGGTTTAATTTCATGTGCAATACAAATCCATTTTCTAAGGAAACTTTAGCAGATGGATACAGAACTGCGAATAGCTTTCTGCGAAGACTTTTTATTAAAAGCATTTTTTTTTTTTTTTATCAAATTTCGTTTTTCATTGCTTAATGCTTTTACTAGTCGTGAATCACGCAGCTTTGTCTGCTTAGAATACTACATCAGGCAATCTCAGCTTTTCCAAAGGAATGATCTGAAATATGCCCAGATGTAGACAAAGGTCCTCAAGTAGAATCATTGTCATTTTTCGAAAAAGACTTAAGTTGTACGTTACATAGGAGGATTATATCACCGATAGTTTGGCGCTAGACCAGTTTAAATTGTCGTGACGTAACTAATACTCTGGTTAAAAGTATGGATAGATTTCAAAAGTTTTCAAAGTGTCTGCGCATTCTTGCTCTATGGAAGAGGACATCGCAATGAAAGTACTCTATGGTTCCAGCACATGAAGCTTACTTTTGGAAATGGGTTTATACTCTAAACGCTTTGTGGTGCAAGAATATGCCCAGGAGGACTTGAAATAGACTGACTTATTATTTAATCGATCTGTTTAGAACAACTTTCCGAATCGATTGTCTGAGCTATTTTGGTGAAATTTGACAGACTGGCGTGTCTTTGCCGAAAGACGAACCTGATTAAAAATTATTCAGATTGGAACGCTTTTTCGACCACTGTCTGTACAATGCCGTATTTTAAAAAGTCTTTCTATGAATGACTGTAGGATGATATAAGGTATATAATGGTGGATAATGGCCCATTATAATGTTTGTGCTTGTTATCAAAATAATATTTCGCCTTAATGTCGCGGGATAAGATACTTGATCTCATTATGATGTTGTAAGACTTGTACGCAATTAAATTTTTATTTATTTATATGAAGTGAAAAACAAAAAAATGGAGATTCGTGGCTCTAAAATTTCTCTCTTTGCAATCGTTCAGAATAGCATAAGAGAGTATTTTTGAACTGAGTTCAATTCCACATGTCTATATGTAAAATAGAATAGCTTTCAAATTGTAAACCTAAATATAAATTCAACTCAAGCCAAGTTGCTCTCTTGCACATTTCGGTGTATATTGGATTTAGTGAAATTGCTTGTTTATCTTCTGCATTCTTATTTTGTTATCGTTTCATGAAATGACTTTTGCTTCTAATCGGCTTCTCTATGCTGCTAGAAAATGTTTTCTTGGATATTTATTGTCTCCTTCTTTGTGTATTTGGCGGCAATAGTGTTTGCATACATTTATACGATTATGTTATAATGTAAACATTTTATTTGTTTACACAAGAATTTTCGTCTTGAAGAGGTCATACATATCATGTTGTTTGCATATAATTTTCAGATTAACGTTTTTATATATAATAAGCCCTACTCACCTTTGTGTTAAAGGGAAAGCCCATTAAAGTCGACAATCGTACTTAAACATGGATTTCTGAAATATTTTTATATTATACTTATGGTAGTTATATAGAAACGAGATGCAATGAATTTTGTAAAAACACACGTACTTTAAAATTGAAAGCAAAAGGTTGTGAAAGTATAACGAAAGTTCAATATAATCTTTACGAAGACTTTAGCAATTGTCGATTCTCATAAAACAGATGTAAAAATAAAACTTACGAGTGTAATTTAATCCAGTTAATGAAATCTGCTTTCTCCTTAACCATCATCAAACAGTGGTAATAAGAAAACAATAAATAAATTAAATGTATGTTAAGACACTCATCTTATTTTCTTCCTATTAAGCTATCCCTTCCACCTTTCGAAAGCTATTAAATCGAAAATTTTTGCCATATATTCACAAATATTTGTTCATTCACTAGAGAGGCAGAGGGACGGAGAGAGATAGAGAGAGAGAATGAAAACAGAATTAATTACAGATTAATTTTGCTATTTTTAGTGTTGTAGTTTTTCGTTAATACCACCATCATCATCATCACCATCATCATCATCATCATCATCATCATCATCATCGACAACATCAACAAATTACAATACAATTAAGCCAAAGTGACATTTATCTCGAAATTTCAATTTGGTTGGATAGATAAAGTATATATAAATATAGCGTGACACATGCAAGACCCACTTTCAAGCATTTGAAAGCATGTCAAAATTGGTGCTACTTACTCTCTGTTACTATATGCTTGGAAAATTTAATTGACAGAAAATATATATATATATATATATATATATATATATTATATTACTCTATATTAGGTTATCAGGAAATATAAGACATGACATGAAAATCTGTAAATCGAGTGTTAATATGCAAGAAATTCCAATCCATATATAAGAAATGATTTCGTTGAGAAAGATGTGAAAGAAGATACAATTAATTGGAATAATTTTAACTTTTCCTAGCAACATTGCATAAGGAGTGTGTTCAAAATTTAAATCAGGGCACAATCATATTTAAGATGTAATGATTCATGTTTGGAAGTGTATCTCCTAAAGCGGCTTTATTAATTAGCGCTAGGGTTAATTAAAAGCACCTATGAAAAGCACTTCGATTGAGTTCAGACAGTTGGGAATACTGCCAGAGAGAATAATGACATTTTTTTGAATTGATAAAGAAATGCTTTCATCAAAAGCTTAATCTTTTTTCATTTTGCATAAAAAACCAACAATTCAAATTTTAACAAAGCGAATCTGGAGAATTTTCAAATTGAATTTAGGATTAAGGAAATTCTTTAAGCTCTGTCTAAACCGCTGCAGTAGGGAAACAGTATTTGTTTCATTTGTTTGTTTGTATATGTGCAATCTTCTTGCATCCCTTAAAAATTTCAGAATTTCAAATAAAAATTTTGTTTTTTTTTGTTGTACATGACCAACCACGCAGTAGATGTCCGCTTTAGCCGCGAGCACAGTGGTGATGAGGAAGATTTATAGGTGAGCCTAGAAATATTGCTATCGCTTCGTTTGTATTTGCCATAGTGATATTGAAATATTTTTCTCCAATATCAGATAACTTATGCTGATCTGTTATATAGGCTTGAAACTTATATTGATGTATACCACCTGTACAAATATGGATCATGGGCTGGACAATAATACTCCTCGCGATGTTGTTATTGTAAGGATTTATCAAACTTCGCATTTTTCATAAGAAATCACTATCTTTAAGTTTTATGCACCTCTCACGGTACACATAGCAGACGTTTCTGAAACTTTCCACCCGTTTCCTGCTTAATTCGGAAGATAGGCTTGCTAAATAATGACGATTGTTGAACATTAGGCACGATAGGCAAACCATTAATATGGACGCTGAAATTATACATCCACGGAATCCTATTTAAAGGAGTTGTCTAGGTGTGATGCGTCAAGAGTGGCAGGCACAATATGCTCAAGGTCATAATTGCGTGATTTAGAACATAATCACATTTGGCCCCATACAGTGAAACTAGTCCATGGAACTTTAACAGCACTGAACTAACATCTGCTAAGCGATCTGTCATATTCATCAGACCTGGCTTCGTTCGATTCCCATTTCTTTTTATTGATGAGCGTTGTACTGGAAACTTTAAATCATTGCGAAATCTTGGGGAAGGGAAAAAATGGTTCGATGAGTTTTTTGCTTCAAAAGAGGAAAATTTATGTTGGCGCAGTACAAATTGCCAGAGAGAAGTACGCAAATGTACAGGCGGTAAACGCCAATAATTTGAATAAAACATCTGTTGCTATTTTCTTGCTTTTTTGAACAGAGACACCTTACTGCAGCATGCGAGTGAAGAAACATCACAACGCATGAGAGCAAATATTTGCGTTTACTAACTAAACGCAATACCTTCGAATTGCAAAGTGTTTTGTTAAAAGACTCAGTTGATTAATTGGAAATTTTTAGATTGCCCCAAAGAAAGAAAGAAAGGAAAGTTTTGTATGAAGTTTCAGATCAATACCTGCTAAAGGCCGTAAGCTCTTCGCCATGTTTGGATTTTCCGGACATACTTGCGAAGCAAGCTTCTTTTGACAGCTTTATTGATTTCAATAAATTTCTGCTAAAAGTTTTATAAATTATTAGATATTAAAAGTTGCATTTTTGTCTTTCATGGGCGTAATCGTAGACGAATTAGATCGATTTCCGGCCTTTCGTTTAAGGCCGTTAAATAATAATTTAAAGGTATGGAAGTTTCACCATTCTTTCTCAATTTTTGCGAAGCATTCCAAAGCGGACACTGACGGGCAGATAGACGACTGCTAGATCAACTGATATGCTATATTTACCGAATTTCGGCTTTCCTTTCCCATTTTGTTCGACTTTGGCCTATCACACAAGCAAAGAAGAAGAAGAAAAGAGGGTAATTTTTAAGGTGATCAAAAATATATTGCATACACTTTTTATACTGAAGGTTGCAAAGGGAATGACGAATCTAATATATTCCCATGCATCGGCGGTACGTAGAAAAAACAATGAGGAATTTTAACAAAAGCGTCGATATGTTTCAGCGAAAATCAAAAATTTAGAACACAATAAAAATTTCCAAAACTTATGTATTAAAAAATGCATGAGCATGTGCGCATGCATGACTTATAAGCGTTACAACTGAACGTGCATTCACACACATAGAAATATCATAAATTTCATATAGTTTATATGGAGCATGTAATGGAGAAGTGAATTTTCCTTTGTTTACACAAATTATGTGCATGTGCATTCTACATATTGCCTTTTCCGAATAAGCTGAACATACATATATTTGCTACCAAATAATATGAACCTTGCATTGATTTCCTTTCATTGTTTGTAAATATGTACGCATAAAATATCATTTGGTATGTTATAAAGCAAGTGCATCAGCGATTTCGTTTCATCGAAAAGCCAACTTATTGATATTGCATCTTGTTTACGTTATGGTTCCAGTGCGCAGTGTTGGTATCACAGGTTGAATGCATCCCAAAGGAAACCATAGGTAGGGTATGGCACAGATCCGATTAGTTAGATAAGCTTGCATTTGTCCCGTTCTTCGCTTCGACACGTGGATGCATTCTCTTCTGTTAATTATAACTGCCGGGTGTGTGTCCAAGTGATGAGATTAAGTCCCACCATCATTCCCGAACAAGCTAGCTTTCCATGACATATGTCGTTGGTTCGAAGTGATTTTCATTTTGGCAAGCCTAGGTCCACGTTTAGCTTTCTCCAAACATTATGTTGCCAAATCAGATCAGAAAAATTAATATTTTCTTACCTTCATAACAGTTTTACATTATAAATAATAAACAGTGGTGTTGTGCTAATTTTTTTTTTACCGGAACGCTAATTTTTTTTTTTTACCGGAACGCTAACGCGTATATATAATGCGTATATATAGACAGGGCCGATCCTGGGTGCCTACCGTCGCTCTGTGCGGTGAGTAATAATAATAATAATAAGTAATAAACTAATAAAGTTTCAAACATCTACCAATACTGGAAACCAACATCTGGAAATTCTAGTTCACAACAAATGTATAATAAAAATTCTTAGCATTAGCCGCAGGCCCATTTGGGTATGGCAATAAACTATACCAGGGATGAGTAACGTACGGTCCGCTTGCATTAAAATTTCTGTATGAAATCTTTACTTTTTTAAAATTTTATATTTTTTTCTTCTAATGTTTAATGTTTTCTTCTCGTTATCAGAAATCATTTTTAGTTCCGGAACGCGTTCCTTTCCAAAAACTAAGTACCGGAACGACGTTCCGGAGCGTTCCGGCTCGACAACACCACTGATGATAAAGTACCGCCCAAGTAAGGCTTCCTTTAGGTATCCATGTCCACCAGAAGGAAGCCTTCCTTGTGGTATCCATGTGGCTTTTCTACGTCTTGGATCCATCTTACCCAACCAACTCGGACATGTCTCATCTTAACAGTTTGCAATAGAATAGAGGTAGTGATACTTTTCCATTTAAATAGTCCGGATTTGTTCAAACGATTAACTTTTTTTCACTTAACGGTACCTTAATTGATACCTATGCCAGATTTTTAGGTCACCATTACTACTATCATTACCATTACCTAAGAAAGTGCATTTTTCCATTAGGCTTTGTGTCCTTAATGAAATTAAAACGATTCTTCCGGGGTGGTTTTTCCACATTCAAAAATAAGTAAGAGTCAGGTGGAGTGACATCGGAAAAATGGCGGAATCCAGGAGCCATATGACTTGAAATTTTGATGAAAACCCCTCAAAGAACCAGTGGTCTGCCTCATCTGGCAAAGAGCATAAGTTGCCTGTTCATAATTCTATCGTTTGCCTAAAGCTTCGACATTGACTCTTAAAATCTCTTTCCTTTCCTTGATCAGCTTAACTCCAAAATTCTTCAGACAAGATCTTATGACTCGTTTGTAATAATCAAACTTTCTTGTGGCGTACGTTACTTTTCATATATTTTAAATTAAATAAGTGTAAGCTTGTTATGTTTTAATTAACAGCATATCGCATGATGTGATGAGAGATGTTTTTCATGTTAAATTTCTGCAATAGCATGCAGAAATGCTCTGCTCTTAAAGCACGCATTGTATTTTGTGTCTTTATACCCTAGACCACTTGTGGTACGAGAGTGTACTTAGTTTATGCGGATGTAGTCAACGCTCAGAAGGAGTTTTTATTATACCTCATAACTTTCTGATTTGATCCAAATTTCTCAGTCTGTCTTGCGTTCAACCTAAGGATCGTGATTTTTGAGATATTGATGGAATTGACATGTTTTGGCCCAAACAAATGGTTCGGATCGGATCATATTTTCGGTCACTTCTCATATAATGCTTTATTTTGACCAATCGTTACACCCACAAGGACTTGCGATGGACCTATCTTTTATTATACCGATCGGCTTAAAATCACTTTTTGAATCGATTTAAGCTAGTCCGTCCGTCTGCTTATTTTTCGTTTTTGTGTTCAATCTGCAGGCCACAATTTTTGAAACATTTGCATGAAATTTTATAGACAACAATGTTTTGACCTAAGGACGAAAGCTATTGAAAATTGGTTCGGGTCGGACCACTTTTTCCCATACAGCGCCTTATTTTGAAAAGTCGTTATATGAATAACTGTAAATTCACGTAGGGTATTTAATGGGGAGCCGCGGCCCATTGCAGTGTTTTTACTTGTTATACCCTACTTGTGGTATAGGATATATTAAGTTAGTGTGGACGTTATATACGTCCTACATGCATATTAGACCAATCGATACAGAAGCGTTAGCTGTATTTATCTAAGCCTGTCTTTCCGTCTGTCCGTGTGATGTCTGTCCACGTAAATTAATTTATAATACATTAGGCTGCGTTTGGGGCCCCCTTTCCCCATAAATATGCATATGGAAAATATGCCTTTCTATAGAAACAAGATATAAATTTTGTATTCTATAATGAAAATAAGAAATGAGTTAGACAATCTGGTGTAGAGTATTTAATCGGTCGGTATTGCCTGACTATAATCTTCTTACTTGTTTTCTTTTAAAATTATATTTTCTTTACTTAGGCAAAATAAATTTTTAAAAAAAAAAGAAAAGGGCAAATGCTTTGCATTAAATTTGTCAAACTAAGCTGAATACATTCATTTCTGGTCTTCTTATATTATTTATGTTTGTTTGTTTCTTCTAGATTAGAATGAAAAAGAAAAATTGCCCAGCTGAGAATGAGCTAAATGTTGTGTTAAGCACAATACTCGTTACTATGGTAATTGGGCAAATTTTCTTGTTTTATTGAAATCTCTTGATTGTTAAACGCAAAAAAAAAAAAAAAACCTTCACAAGTCGAGAGAAACTTTAACAATTCTCTGAAGACTGGAAAGTGTCTCACACATAATGATAAGCCGTTTTTGTGTAGAAACATTTGCTTGACAAATAAATCTAATTAATGATTGGTATGCGGAGTTTTTTGCTCTCATTTAAATTTTTTATGTAACGAACAAGGAATTCAATGGAAAAAGATTTCATAATTACTCGAGTATGAAGTTTTGCAATAAAAAAGTTTTACGTTGAAGAGAATTAGGTTAAAATCACATAAAGTTTACGCAAACGAACTTGTATAACCATGTTATGGCATGTAGACAGTGTATAATAATGCTAACGGTTTACGACGTTGGCGCGCGCGTAATAATTATTAATTTCATATTCAGACTTATTATCATTTTCTACTCTAATGAAAATTTTTCAAGCACATGTAATTAATCTAAACCTTGATCATTTTTATTAAAATCATAATAACAGATGAGGAGCAACGCATAAGCAAGACCTAGTCCGCACAAGTTTTTTTTTTTTTGTTACATACAAACTAATGATGCACTGATTATACCGTACAACGGTATGCGGACGTATGTGACGCGCAAAAGTGCTTCAAATAGACGCATCATTTATTATACCGATCGATTCAGAATCATTTTCTGAATTTTTCTAAGCTTGTCCGTCCGTCTGTCTGTCTGGTCATGTATATTTGTGTTCAAGTTACAAATCGCAATTTTTTGAGGCATTTTGACAAAAATTGGTAGAATGACGTGTTTTCACCCAAGGACGAACGCTATGAAAAATGCTTTGGATCGGAAATGGTTTTTTCGAAAACTTCCCATATAACGGTCTATTTGAAAAAAAGTCATTATATGAAAAAAATGCAAGTTACAAAATTTTTCGACAAAAGCGGCTAAATAATAGCATTTCGGTGTTCTAAATTGACGTAGAAAGTTTGGAACGGCTAGGGCGATTTTTGAGTTAACTCTCATATAACGAAAACTGAAGTTCGGTCTCATTTTCGATGCTTCATAATGAAAATCAAATCATTATATTAATTTAAGATAAAAAAATTAATTGTATCAAATTTGGACAGCGCACAGCTATTTTTGGATTTTTCCCTATATGGGGATTTTCACGAAAATTTGTGTTTTTTAACAGCAGGAACATTTAAGTTTATGTATTTTATGATGAAAATTGATCCACAATAACAATTTGATATAAAAATTTAACTGTGCTGAATTTTGAACACGTACCTCAATTTTGACACAACCATTCTTACGAAACGTAAGTCTTTATTTACAAGGAGGTCTAATTTTTAATTCACAGTTCCATGATACTAAGTTGATATAAAAACATGGTATAATTTTTGTGTTCTAAGGCATAATAGAAAATTGTGTTAGACAATTTGGTGTAGGGTATTTAATAGTCGGCTTAGCCCGACTACAATGTTTTCATTTGTTTTTTTTATGCAGCATGTAAGGTTCAGGAGATGTGCTCGCTTTAAATTAATATGAGATTCTAGACGAACTTTGTCTGTTTGTCTAGTATATAACATGATTAGGTACAGTAAGGTCTGTCATGTACACATGCTATCAATGCAGGGAATGAACCCTGTTTCGGGACGATTTCAAAATATAGCGCTTTTTTACGATAAATTTTCCATTCAAATGATGTCCATAGTAATAGGAACTCATTTCCCATAAAAAGTTTTCATTACAAACAACAACCGACTCTTTGTTATATACAGGGACGATGATGATAGGAAAATTTACTTTTTCATATCCAGGCTTTAATAGTATTTTATTGAAAATATGACTTTACTTCTAAACGAGATCGGTAGGGTGGACTGAACGTCTGCTCTGTATGAAAATCATAAAAAAGTTGTTCGTAACGAGTAGAAAAACAGGCAAAAGGTTGAATTAATTATCACTTTAAGATTATTTCTAAAACCAAGAAAAATATGAGAAAACGCTTTACTGTACGTTACCATCAATGGGATTTATGCCCGATAATTTCATGTTAATCGGCATTCATAAAATTTCAAAATCTTAATGCCAAACCAAATGCTTAAAGGCAGTAACGTTAAAAAAACTACTATTTCATCAGTCATTTAAGTCAACAGTGTTTTATTCACTCGGACAAGGTAGTGAAAATACCTGTGGCTTTTCTATCTTTACCGTCTTTGCTGTCTTTAATAGCACTTTGTCTTTAATAGCACCTTGTCTTTAATAGCACCTTTAATAGCTTCCTTGCAATAGTACAAGTGTCCAGAACATAATTTTTGAAATCGTTGAATAGGTCGAGTTTTATGTCAGAAAAGGGGAGAAATTTAACTTTTTCTACTTAATTTGAAGGATCGTTTTAGGTGATGAATAATGCATTCGTTATAACGTCCAAAACCCCATTAAACTATGCTGCAATCTACACGAACTATTTTATTACCAAAGTCGATAAAAGTGAATATCCACAGCAGGCCTGAGGTCAGCTGGCTTTGGTGCACTATGATTTATTCCAACCAAATGAAACCACCAGCAGGAAACGTTACCAAAAACAATCTTAATAGAAAGATGTGAAGACGTTCGGTTTCACATCGTAGCGCTCTTTCACGTTAGCAGTACTAATGAATCTGCTGCTTTCCTTACTGTTATCATCAGATATTGCTCTTTACTTTTGGCATTGCTTTTAATCGGTGGCTGATTATCTATTCGAAAATAGCTTCGAAGAAGACGTAGAAGGTAGCGATGAGCAATACCTTGAATGAAATATCTTGTTACCAAAAATTAGCCGAAACTTGTGCACACTCCCGATAACGGAATCATATTTTTTTTATGACATAGGGATATACTTTATACATATAATAGAGTGATGGTCTGAAAAAAGTGAGAAAAGGAACTCAGCGCGTGGCCGCTATCTGCGATTTGTGTACCTGATCGCTAAGCGTTTCATTTTTAAAGATTGAGCGCTCATTATGGTTCCGACCACACAACTATCGTACTTAACGTACACTATACCGTACTGGGGAGTATGAAAGTGGGCAATGTAAAGTAGCTTCGTCCCAAGTGGTTCGCTGTTAACGATTTATATCTTAAGTAGCAAATGTGGTCTTCTTAGTTCTTACGAACTCATAATCGTATTATGTCTTACATAGAAAATGCACTCAAGTCTCACTTTGCAAAAGACAAAAGCTTAACCGAATAACCGGCTGATGTTGAAATTTAGAGGCATTTTCGTTGTTGTCTTTATAACATAATTTTTGAATAGTTTGAGTGAATGAAATTTAAAACTTTTCAGTTTAAGTAATCATCTGTGCGTCTGTCAATTTTTCTAATGAATGTGCGCCTTTTTCATTTGTTTTTCTTTGCGAAACTAGGTGAAAATAAAAATCTTTGTAGATACTAATAAAAAGGTCTACAAAATCTACCGCTCGCTTTCCATAGCCAGCAAGTTCACTAACGCACCAGCGGCATCATTGTCAGGTATTATTTTGCAGATATGGTTTGCTGGTGGACTTTCGTAATCAGATCTTGTGCAGACATTTCCGTCTTTGTGGATAGTACCGGGAAAGCCTATCTACGTTGCGTTGCTATTCCCTACCGCTCCTTGTGACATGTTAGTTGATGCCTTTCTTGATAGACCTAGCTGACGCATAGGCGCCTCATCCCGTTCGTCAAGGGAGCAATAAATGAGTCAATAATTGTGTCAAAGCTTTTACTTGCACCTTTGCGTCTTTCTCGATCGCATGCACCTGGCTGAAGGTATTTTTCCGCTGTTAAAATAGCATCGTTGGAGATCAAATCAACTGATATACTATGGGGGCGACAGCTTCAATCCGTGATATCCTGTATGCGGACGGAGGCTGAGTATCGAACACATGTCATTATTTCACGGAATTCTGTACCGTCAGCTCTACCGTACGCTAAATTATGATTTTAGAAGAAGTGTTTGAAATTTCCGTACATATGAAGATGCGTGGAAGACATTCTCATTCTGTCGTATTGAAGGAATATTTCTCACTGAGGTCACAGCCGCGCGTTGAGGGTCGTAACCATCACATTTCCAATGTGTCCTTGCCTTAGTTTCTGTCTATCGTCATTTTTACCTTGTGTACGAACTTGCATATATTTAACATATATGTAAAAATCTCATTAATGTCCTCGCATATATTCTTATATTTTATGAAAAAAAAGTGGAAAAGTATATCTACATTAAATATACAAATATTTTGCTTATACGCATATATATGTAATATAATCACAACTTTAAGTAAATCCTGTGAATAAGTAGAGCGCATGTAACAATAACGAGAAAGGAAACCAATTGTGCAAACAATTCATGAGCGAACACATATACACATGTATAAATAGTAAGAAAAACCTCATTCTCTAAATATTGATAAAGTAAGAGAAAAGAACGCGTATCAATTGCACACAAATGCAAATACATGCATAAGTATGTGTACATAAATAAATTCTTTTACGTTTTAGTTTTCTTTTCTATATGCTTTTGCCAAACCAACTATCAAAGTATAAGGTAAAGTAAATTGATTATTGCGTTTGCAACGATCATATAGTTAGCTTAAGGTTAGCTTAAGGTTAGGTTAAGGTTAGCTTATAGTCGTAAGTTGACTTATATTGTCTTGGCTCTAGTACATCATCCCTACTGGGAATATGTGCCAAAGGCCTTACAACGCATAGACATTTGTTATCAGATTGACTTGGCATTTTTAACCCACCTTTTGTTTATTTATTTTTTGATATGACCAATCACTCAGTGGATGTCCCCTGTTCGCCTAATGCGCAGTGAGGAAGGAGAGTCAAAGAAATAAGGAGGGTTAGCCACTGCCTAGGGATGTGTGCCCAATCATTAAGGGTTTTTGCCGATTAAGTACTTACTAGAGCTATTACTAAAAGAACTCTTTCGCATTGAAATTTGAACCAGCGAACACCGACTTGATAGTCGCGATTCTTACCTACTCGGCTATTCATGCGAACCCAAAGCTATTTCAAAACGCGTCCATTTGTTACGCCAAAGCTCAACATCGATTTCGCTTTCTGTTGATTTTTCCGGTTTGGAAATCCGTTCAAACGATTATTTTCCCATACATGTTTTGATGTACTAGCGGTTTCATGTTCATTCGTCATGTCACAAAGAATGAGATGAAGCGTTAAATAAAACATATTGAAACACGCCCACAATAGCTAATTATGTGAAATAATAATATTAGAAGTAATTACATTAAAAAATTCTACACATGTTCGTTACTAAACTACGAATTATAGCAGCTGGCGACTTGAAAATTAAACACAAGTATAGATTACATAGCATATAAATGCCTTTAGCACACACTTAGTTAACATTCACTACTCGCACACACTTGCCGATATGTACTTGACTATATATGCAATTACACATCTGAAGCTATTGTAAACAATTTACTTTGTCAAAGTGTTCAACAAAGACAACGCGTACCATTAGCAAGAAGCTAAGAGTATACGAATATCGTGAAAGCAGTTTTAGTATGAAAACGTTGTCATGGCATATAAAAGAAATTGTCTCAGATCGATTTCGGTTACAAATATATTTTTTTGCATTTTGTAGTAAGCATGTGTGAGAATGCAATTATATTTAAAGTGGAAAAGAAACGCTGCACTTGTTCTATAACGAATTCCATTATTGATATTTTACAAAGCGTTTATGTGTGATATGTGTGAGGACATATCATATTGTATTCTAAACATGTACTTAGTAAACATGTAAAATGTTCGCACATCGTTCATGTTTATTACATATGCGTACACCGGTAGAGAAGCATGACGCATGTTGAAATGCTTTTTGACATGCAGATTAAAATTTCATGTTTTTCTTTCTAATGGGAATATTAATTTAACAGGAAACATTAAATAAAGGTTCGAAAGGAAAAAAATTCAAAAAGAAAAAAAAAAAGCAAACAGAATAATTTAAGTTATTTCGGCAGTCTAAAAAGAATTAAGCCCTCCCAACAAATAAATACATAAAGGCTGTAGGAGATAACGCCGAATGTTCGTTAATAGCTGCTGTGTTGTATATAAAATGTGAAGAGATTTTAAAATTTTTAAATCCACAATTTTTTTTTTTTTTTAAACCTAACCAATCATTCAGGGGATGTCGTCAAAAAATAATTTTTTTTTTTTTTTTTATAACTTCTGTGCAACTCTTATACACGTGACACGGTGATGGCCAGAAAAAAGCGGAGAATAGGTGACATGGTGTGACCGCTTAATCGGTTTAGTGTTTTGTCTTTGCCGACTAAGCACTCTCTGTACCTATGGCCAAGTATACTCTACTGCATTCAGATTTGTAATAGCGAACATTGACCGACCTAATAATCGCTGTTCTTATCTGCTCGATTACTCGGTGAAGATAATTGTGATAAGATTGCGGTAGACTTGAAATTACAGTCTCAATATTGGTCGTATGCAGCGATTTCAAAAGAACACATAAAAGCATTACGATCCGGCTTGACCGCGAACAGCTCGTGGGTGTTTCTCATTAAATACCAAAAATTGCACCTGGTTTTATGAGAAGCCTTGTGAGGGGAGCGTACTGAAAGCTATACAAACGTGGTAAAAATCTCAGCACGTTAAGTTCATATATCAAACCATTAGTCATCTTAAATATACGAAAATACGACTTATTGTCAGATAAAAACTTATTTTTTGTAAAAATATTTATATGAAGAGCGTTTTAAAAAATATCCTTATCCCTACATTTTTCATATAATTCTTTACGGATTCTTTTTGACAAATATGATGATCATGTGATCTTGTAACGTAAACCGCCTTTTGTGATTTTACGTAATTTATTCAACTCCTTTTGAAGTGAAGTTCGTAAGCCTAGATTTTATTTACAATTCTTAGAAGATCTCTTCGCTAGTCTCCAGCTGCAATGCATGCATACTTTATTGTCCCCTTTCTTTAGAATATGATTTTTTAGAAAATCGAATAATTTTCGTGAAAACTCAAATCATCAAATATTGCATTTTCCTAACAATACATTATAAAATAGTCTTTATATAGTGAACCATGGCGAGAATGATCCGATTCAATCCTTTTTTAATGGAATATATATTTTCATACTTCTTTCATACAACGGATTTTTTAATATAAAATACCTCTCATATGCTAGATCGCGGTGAAAATGGTTCGATGCAATCGATTTTTGTTGGAAAATATAATTCGTTTCTTTTCATGTACGACTTCTTTAAAATAGGTCTTATACGGTGAATCGTGTTGAAAACGATACGATTCAATTCACTTTACTTAGTATGCATTCAATTCGATTCGGCATATAATGGTGGATCGGTGGTATAACAAATGTCAACTCTATCTCAAGACAGTTCAGCGTTGTATGAACACTCAAAGCTCAAAGTGGTATGGAAGATAACTCTTAGCAAGAAAGTGGTCGCATACCTCACTTGTGCAAGAATTGATCGACTAAAACTAGAAAACCCTATTTGTCTACTACCAGTCAGAGATGCATTGTGTTCCTGTCAGTTCCTGTGCAGGTTTCGTCTACAATTTTCTACTAAGCAACCCTTTTATTTCAATGCCTTGTCCCTGCGGACAGGTGAAACTTCCTAAACTCTCGTAGAAAATGAATCGCTTCCCACTGCTATTTTTCAATAATAATAAATGAGTTTTCAGTTTACTCTCTACAGGTTTAATACTTTTGCGGCAGCCTGTCCTGTTTTGTCTTTCTAGTATAATATGCACATATGAATATAGAGTGCAAACGAATTTTTCTGAAATTTTTTGCATTAAGTACTTATTGTGTATGCTTGTTTTATACCACACACATGTACACAAGTTGTACATATTTATATGAGTTCCGCAAATTTTTATAGTTTTTTCATTTTTTTTTTTTTTCTTTTTTTTATGTGCTTCTGCATGTTTTCCCTCAATAGAATTTACACATTTTTCATTTTTCTTCTCTTCTTTTTTTATTACTATTTTTTCACAACTTGTTGTTTATTTAAGTATTTCAATGTCATTATTTGTTAACAAAGCTGCATAGTTTTTCTAAAATTTTATTTACTAATATGTTAGTCAGACTTTACTATATAGTCTGTAATGATACCTTCTTTTATTTGCATTTTTCAACCATGAAATTTAATATAAAATTAAAAACAAAAAGAGCTGCAAGTCAAGGGCAATTTAATTTGAAAGTAAGTACACGAAAGCTGATATGTAGACTTTGGACGTACCTTAAATACACCTCGTCTAAGCTCAAAATTGTTTAAAGTCTTTTACTTGGACTTTATAAAATTTATTTTCATCTAATATTTAAAATATTTAAATATTCAAATATTTAAAGATTTTATAAAATTTATGTTGCATCCACTTAGTTATTTATTACATGTTTCTATATACGCTAATGAATATTGCATATCTTCTCATCAACCGCATCGATATTAGCATTAATTTTGAGAGTCCATTTTACTTGCGCTACTTAATTGTACTTAATTGTAATCAGAGGGAAAACCAAAGGCGTATAAAACATGTGCGTCCCATGTATTAGAACATGAATAATTTGCAAAGCTAAGCGACAAAGAGATTAATCATGATACCACAAGCCCGAACGCAGCCAAGGGATCATCGTCGGAATAGATATGTGTAAACGAAAACGTTTGAGAACATTTAAAGCTATCTGCTTTGGTATCTAGGAGTGAGAAAAGGACATAGTGTTTACAGTTCACAGTTCACAGTTCGCAGTTCACAGTTCACGGTTCACAGTTCACAGTTCACTGTTCACTGTTCACAGCGTGTCGTTTTAAGCAAGCACAGTTAA
>KK502905.1:0-10411 GCA_000688735.1 Glossina austeni | reverse complement strand
TGGGACAATTTTTTGAGCCCGCTCTCATATAACCGTTCTTACGGAAATGGAAGCTTTGTGTGGTAAAGATTTCGAATTTCCAAAATTTCATGTTGAAAATTAGCTCATATTAGTAAATTTGCAAAGAAATATTCTTTACCGAATTTGGGTATACACCACGTAGATCTGTTGTTTGGATTTGGACAAGGATTCTCACGAAAAGTGTACCCTTATATGCCAAAAAATCCTAATGGTTAATTTTTTTTTGTGATAAAAATTTGTTTATGATAGTAATGAAATAAAAAAATTATTTGGATCCAATTAGAACCACGTGGATCTATTTCTTGGCCCGACTCCATATAAGATATCTTATGATATCTTAATAATTCATAGCAGCTTTTCAGGAAAAACATTTACGGTAGTGAATTTCGATCACATAGGTCCACTTTTTTTTGGACCCCAACATGTATAGGCGTTATCACGGAACGCGAATTCTGATATCGAGAGAAAATCGATCCTTCCAATATGCGGACGTTCCATCACAATTATCGCTTTGCGTGAAAATTATGTGTACTTTTTGGAGCATTATTACCAAAAGGAGCGAATAACTGTACTAGGTGAGGTGGTGTGGGGTATGTAGTAGTCGGCGTTCCCCGACTATAATGTTCTTATTTGTTTGTTTTTAGAATATTGTATAGAATAAGAAAGGCGAGTAAACAAAGGACCTCTACTACCAACCCAATGGTCGTGGGATCAAATATCAAGTGCGTAGAGTTTTCAATAAAACCGATAGCTTTAGAAACTGGTGTTTCAACACTTTACTCTTAGAATTTATTTCTCTGGCTAAATTAATTATAATAATAATAAATGGAGGGATTTGATATTTATAAAATCGGAAACGAGAAAAGATTTTTTTAATTATTACATGGTAAGACTTGTATTTCCGAAAATTAAATCCTTGCAATACACACGCGAGCTAATGCCATCTCGCAGCGCCAATCTTGGTTTTTGCAAGAGATAGTAAATATGAAAGTTTGCAATGTATTTGTGAACAAAATGCCTTTTCTGAGCTTCATAAGTTAGAATAAGAATTCCTTGATTGATTTATTATTTTTTGTTATTATTAGATATTCTTTAAAAACGTCATACGTAATTGCTCAGTAAATTAAAAAAAAAAAAAAAAACAAAATGTCACGAAAGGTCAATAACAAAATGCCAGTTACCAGCTGGTTTTCATTTAATTTTAATTTAAGGCTAATAATTCTCGAATGCACAGGCATATGCAAACGTTATTTACATAAACCATAAATTTTAAAATGCTCTCTAATGGAAATTTAACAAGTATAGCAAATAATTTTATTGTAATAGAAATTTGATTATTGACTGAGCTGTACTGTAGTACTGCAGGAGAGTAAATGGTATTGAGAAGAGAATATTTGAAATTAAATCAAGCATGCATTGTCGATTCTGAAAGTGGTTTATTGAAATTATTTCGACATGACATTTACAAAAATCGATGAATTGTAAAAAGTAAAAGCAAACATCTATTGCTCACTTTTAGGGTTAATTATATTTAAATATTTCAAACATATTGAAAGGCAAATAGAAATAATCCTTCTATAGAATAGAAGCAAATACAAGAAAATTTATATTTAAATCTATGCTTATCGGATTAATGGCTACTATTGACGCTTATGACGATGTCTTTCCATGCAGTTTTCAGTTCAACCTACAAAGTCAGCAATTTTAAAATTTGACATACTGACGTGCTTTGACCCGTTGACGCGTGGTTAAAACATTTTGGATCGGTCCACTTTTTCGACCACTCCCCTTATAACGCTTTATTTTAAAAGGTCGTTATATTGAAAAAAGTGCTTGAAATGTATCCGATTTTTATTATACTGAATGACTTCCTAAGTCAATTCAAGCTTGTCTGTCCGTCTTTTCGTCGACCTGCCTGGGTTTCTTGTTTTCAGTTTATAGGTCCTAATTTTTGAGGTATTTCGATGAAATTTAAGTATTTTGTGCCAATGACGACCGCTATTGAAAATGTTTCGGATGAGATCACTTATATAAATAACTGCATTAAGTGAACTTATTATTAAGTGAACTTTTCCTCACTATTTTTGTTTTTCCATTACAACCTTGAAAAGTTTTTAAATTTATTATGTTAATGAAAACTTCTCTAGCTGAAATAAAATTGTTCATTTTATATTTAAAATGAATCGTATTTTGAAACTTGAAAATAGAGCTTAATTATAGTTTTTATCATTAAACAAGTAGTTGCATTCATTTCACGAAAATAGTTAACGGGCTTTGAAGAGAAAATATTTAAAGAAAGTCGTTTACTTAATAAATTGCTAACTAAATAAACTACGTACTGCTAATCAAATAAAGAAGAAAATAAAGGTATACTTTTAGGCGATACTAAGAAAAGACACTGAAAGGTTTGCAAGCATTTAAGGGTGCATTCGTTTCATAAAACATTAAGAAAACTTAGCTATTCCTAAAGGATTCTAACGCATCTGTCAGTTAACTTGGTTTGGCTCTCTTCTTCTTCTTTTTGTCATTACTGTTTATTTGATTTGGTTGTTTTTACTGCCATATCATCTCATCTTAAAAGACTTATATTCAATTGGATTATAAAAAATGAATTACACAAAACGGATGGAAACATGAAATCATGACAATGGGAAACTCCGTAACCCCTTTTATATAAAAGCAATGCAAGCACTCCGTGGCAATGGAGCAATGGAAAGTTTAACTAATCATAGCTGGAAAAGATGGAACACGGGACAGAATTTGCGAATATTATAAAACGATTTGAAAAAATCGAATGTGTTTTTTTTCAATTGATTTTTGCTTTAATTTTTATTTTATCGCTACTAAGAAGAGATTCAATCAGCTTTGAGGAACCAAGAAATAGATTATTTGTAATTTTTGATGAAAATTATATACGTTCGCGCGCTGTGGTGATAAGGAGAGTTTATAGGAAAAGAGGTATGAAGAAAGGGAGTAGTGTTTGTGATCATTCGACTCAAAAATGTAAACACCAGGTACTGTGGGAAACACCTCTATTGGTAGGCTGTTCCAAAGATGGCCAGCAAGTTTAACGCTGTACGCGGTGTGTAGGTAATTTCTTCTAATCCGTTTAAAGGACTTCACTGGTAGACAAATTATTTAAATCTCTGTAGAACACTTGACGTGGGTGTACTGGTATATGAGCACAGCATAGCTTACCGCTATGCTTCAATACCGCTGATCGAGGGTATTGAAAATTTTGGACACAGTTTTGTCACCCTAACACACACGCAACGGTCGAATTCTCTCTAATTTATATATGCATTTAGAAAGGGATTTTATAAAAAAATTTTCATCACAAAATTTCTCATCTTAAGATTTTGTTTAGATATAACACAGTGCATATTACATTGATTTACATTATTTGAAGGCCTCTCTCGCACTATCTTGCAAATAAAACTTGTTATACATTGTTGTATTCTACATCATTCACGATAGAGGGTATACTAAATTTGTGAAGGCTTAAGATACCATCCATCTTATTGTATATATAGAGAAAATGTTCCTGCATCGTTCTACACTTGTCTGTCCGTCTGTCCACGTATTTTTGTGTTGAACCTACAGTTCGCAATTTTTGAAAAATTTTGTGGACATTTGGTACACTGACGTGTTTTAACCCGAGGATAAAAGCTATTGAAAATAGTTCGGATCGGACCGCTTATTCATATAACAACTGCCCATACAGCGCCTTATTTCGAAAAGTCGTTATCTGAATAACTGTAAGGCATCGTAATCTATTTAATGGCAAACCGTAGCCCGCCATAGTGCTTTTTCTTTCTTTGTTTTGTATGAAATCTACGCTTGAATTTTGTTATTCTTTATGATATTTTCGTATATGATTTCGATACACAATGTTACGAATTAATCGTGTTAGGAGGGGGACGTCTGTGTTTGTTAATTAAACCTGTCTTGTATAAAATTAATAAATCATTCATGCATAAATTTTCAAATAAGACAAAGGAAAATTTTAACCTACACCTTAGATGTTTCGATAAATAATAAAACAAAACATAGTTTTAGGCAATTTTCAAAAAATCATTTATTTTATCAGTTGATCAATATAAATAATTAAATGATAAAATAAGTCAACTGATTAAATAAATGGCTAAGAAACCTTTGTTTTCCCGAAAAATGATTTATTTAACAAAACTTTTTCAACAGCAAAAAAAAAAAACAAAAATGTATAATCAATTCTTTTGTATGATGTTAAATATGCTTCAAATGTCCCATTTACTAATTAATGTTTCCTTACAATGTATTATTATTTGCAAATTTTTACAATAATTCATTTCACAATTGATGTTTTCAGTAATTAAATGTAAAGTCATAGAATATATCACAATAGCAGACAAATACCGAGAAAGCTTTTCTGTGAGTAGAAAGACAATTATTGCTTTGTAAGGTAAGGATAATGAAGATATTTATGAAATTGACCTCAAGTAGTGTACAGTGTTGTTAGTCAATGGAAATATATATTGAACTACTGCGAGTTGTATTTGCTTAACAAACTAATATCAGAAAAACTTACTCCATTGCAAAGTATTTGAAGTACGTTCAAACAGTTTGCAATAAAGGGAATAGACTTAATTACGATGAATGCCATCATTCATTATTGTGCTTGTTGGTAATGGAATGTACATACGTACATATAATCATTCAAAGCACAAAAATTTAATTAAAATTAGTATATATATAAAATATTAACAAAAGATATTAATTCAATTTTTCAACAAAACCTTAAAGTCGAACACTACACTATTTAATATTTGAGAGAAATATCTCAAACGAATTAATATTTTTTCATTTAAGAAATGCAGACATAGTTTTAATATTTTTGCTTATCTTAAATTTAAAGCCAAATTCTATCATGAATTTTATATTATGCCTGAAGGTTTGCCATAACAATAATAATAATAATACAGAATAAAATATTTATATAAAATCTAAAAGTTTTCAGTTTATTTTCCAATTTTTCATATAACTTTAAGCAATTTTGGAGAGATTGTAATTTAAGATTAAGAGAGAAGCAGTACAAAGCACTCATTCGCCTTTTTACAACACGCTTTAACATGCATGCGTTCCAAAGGGGAAAGAATTAAAGTAAAAGACATACTTTATTTACAATCATGTAGGAAACTTGTGTTCACCTGAAGTACGAAACTTGAAAACCTATCATTTAAGGTAAAATGTAATGTAAAAGTTGCAGAAAATCTTTTAATTTGCGCCAGTGTATTAAATATTTAAAATACCTTGTGAGGACCAAAACGAGTTACGTAGACTTCAGATTAGTTAAGCTATCGTATGTATTTTAAGTTTAGCATAAGTTTATTGTCAACTTCAACGAGATTACCACCTGACAGTCCGAGAGTGCTGTAAAGTGGGACCGGAGATACTATATTCAATTTGGAATTGGAATTTAATCAATCGGCCAAACCGATTAGAACAAGAATCGAACTAATAACGAAAGAAACAGAATTCTACTTAATTCTTCTATTTTTAGCAGGCGGACTTCTAACAAAACTCCGTTGATACAAAGGTCTGTTCGGTAATTAATTAGTTAACTGTGTGTGTACGCCCTGAAAAAACTACGACATTTTGTGTTATGACGAAAATATATGCGCCATGGTTTGCCCATCCGTCCGGATGTCGGATTTCCTCATAAAATTTTATTTTAGCATGTGTGTATGTCATTTTGTACAAACTATTTCATTACAATCTAAGTTCAGATTATACACACGAGTATACTCGTCATCGCGACGCAATTTCAATGCACATTTTCTGAAGAGATCGACACAATTAACTTATTAAGATCTTATTCTATTTTTGGCAGCCTGAGTGCTAACAACGCTCCGTTGACACGTGAGTCGGTCCGGAAATTAATTTAAATCTTCTTCTGTTCTTGGCAGTCGGAGTGTCGACAACGCTCCCTTGAAATAAAAGTTTCAATAAAAGCGAACGAAATGTGAAGTTAGGCGCGCAGAGTAAAGCTTGGGGTTCTATGTAAGTTATACGTCAACAGATTGAACATAAGTTGCGAATCGTGTGAGTACAAACACGGTTGTTAGTCGCATTTATGCGGGCATACAACAATCACAAGATTATGTAGACAGATAACCGGCATCACTAGGATCTAATCTCCGGAAAAGATGCGAAAAACATAAATTTTCTTGTGAGAAAAACCTTCTGAAAAATTTGTTCCTTACAGGTTAGTTGCATGTATTTAGAAGAATATTTTTTACTAGTACTCTCGAGCAGCTAATCTTTAAATGATCGCAAAATGGCATTTTTAAATTTCATTTATCCTCCTCCAAATTTTTGTCGACTGCATACAAATAGGACCTAGGCGGCATAGAGCAAGGTATCTTCAGATAAGATAAATAAAAAAATTAACAGATATTTTCAAAAGGCGTGTCTACTATTTTGTATGCCAAGTTCATTTTTATTATCCACCACCGGAACATAGCGGTCCAGTCACTCGGTAGAAACGTAGAAAAAGGTTTTAGAGGCTCCATAAAGTACATAGATTATTGATCAGCATCAAATTCTGAATTGATTTAAGCACGTTCTTCTGGCTGTCGTTCTGTCCTTCTGTCTTTGCAATGTCTGTCGTAAACACTTTCCTTGTCGCAAAAGCGAAGATGCCGTTTTCAAACTTGATAGAACCAACATTTGAAGGTCCTGCACGCAGATTGTATGGACAATGAGACAAATCGGATAGGCTTATAGTACAACTTAACACGCGGTCATCTTTTTTTTCAAAAGAAAATAAAAAGTGTGGTTCTCCTTTCTTTACTTGGAAATCCCAACAAATACAACGATAAATATTTAGCAGCCTGCTCCATGTGTGATCCAGCAGTAACCATAGATAAATGGAAAAGTCGCTCAGGCTTATTCAACAGTATGGAATGTCGAAGTTTTATTTTTTCGTGATTTTCTCTTTTCAAAAGGTAGAGTTAAAGATTCGGTCACAGTCGACTGCAATTTCTTAGATATCATGCCTAGCATCGAGAGGTGGGGAAAAATTGATTTTGTTAACACCCTTGCACAGAAATTCTGTAAACTGTAAACCATATTTATGCCTATAATATTTTGAATCGATCTAGACTTATCTATGCGTTTGTCCATGTGACTGTCTATCCGTCTCTCTGTGGTATACATCCTCTCCGACGCAAAAGTTAAGATGTCGGTTTCAAATTGTTTTCGATCATTATTTATTACGCCAACACTGTAGTACTTGCACAAAATTGGGAATATTGCCCATGCTCATCTAAAAGCAATGGACATGAAAGATGCCCTTCTAGAGCAAAATACAATTTTCTCAATTATTTTCATGTGCTTCAGTAAAGATATCGGTAGCGTACGTAATAATATACCTGGCGATATATTTGCTAAGAGGAAGACGTATTTTAATATGTTTGGAGATTGTTTCGAGTAGTCGTCACAGAGCTTTGTTTGGAGATATTTGTTAGTACATATGGGTACAGCGAGGCAGTGTAAATTTAAAAGAAAGCTTTTGGTTACGACACTGTACAGCATACTATGAGTTCGCGAGTGGTACAACTGCTTCTAGAAAAACCAAGGAGCGAAGCCAATGATGACAAGAGATTCAGTTTCATGGTTCGGCTAAAAGCGTTGAATAGTAAGCACAACAGAATCATCAACAGGCAAGTCACTGAGAAAACGGAGTTTTATGCGAGGGGTATGAAACTTTTTACTTTTTAAGATGGAAAGACTGTTCAGTATATGACTCCAAGAGTAGTTAAGGTGACAGTTAAGAAGGACGTGCAAGAGTAGAGAAGAAATTTGCGAAGTGTAGATTTCCGAAATACCAGAAGAAATTGAAATCTTTTTTCTATTCTTAAATGCCGATGTACAACTCCAGTGCGTAGTTTGATTGGTTGTGATATTTCGGAACTAGCCAAAGTCAAAGAATACCAGATCAGACTCAAGACAATGATTAGAGAAACGAAGCTACTACGCCACGTATGCATAATATCGAAGATGGATCAATAAAATATTAATAATAAAAAAGTTTACTTAAGTTGGAAAGTAAGTTTACCTCTTATCCATAGCCGTTATCCATTCCATAGCCATTTTGATGAGTTTGCTATTTTTCGGTTGAACAACGAAGAAATTTTTTGTTAAAACTTTTGAATATTTTTTTAGACTTGGAATATATTTCAAGCGTGCATTACAAGTAGAATTTCTTTTATTCGCCAAATCTGGTTATGAACAGATGCTGTTGTTGTTGTACGTGCAGTTATCATTTTTTATTTTCTTTAATCTTTTCCTATAGATTCATTTGTTTTCTCTTTTTTTTTTTTTTTTTTGGTTAAAAAAAAACTTTTTGAACTTTAGTTGCTTTTATTAAAAACTCTTGTTAAACAAACTTTTTTAGGAAGTTTTCTAATGCAAGTTTAAGCCATAGCTTAACCTCAATAACAATTCTTTTCTTTCAAGAAAATTTTTCGTTTTTTATTTTGTATATCTTTCTTTGTATTCTAGTTTCTTGCTAACAACAGCAATGGTGAACTTCCTGTTGTGTTTCAATGTGTTGGAAATTCTAAAAAAAGAAAGCAGATAAAAAAAAAGAAATGAGAAAAAATTTGTAAATATTATTATTCACGTTTGTGGTACAAGTGTACGAAGAGAATAACAACAAAACATAATATTTTATAGTCTGATTTAACCCCTTAAGCCAAGCAATACTTTTAAAAGTCTTAAAGCTATTTTAATAAATATTCTAATAAAAAATTTAAATATTTGCTTTAGCTTTTTATTTTAATCAATTTTTATAATCATACTATATGTAAGAGATATATGATAGACCAAATATAAAAAGCTTTTCCTAGATTACAAAAAACAAAAGAAATGCTCACCTTTGTTTAGTTCTACATCACTTAGAGTACAAAGGTACATTATGTTAGCAAGAAGAAGAAGGTCGACTATGCCGATCTCTTCAGAATCATTTTCAGAATCCATCTAAGCTTGTATGTCCGTCCGTCCATTTGATTAAGTTCGGTAAACCGACATGAGTTGCCTCTAGAACGAAAGCTATTGAAAATGTTTCGGATCCGATCACTCTTTTTTGACTTCGTCCCATCCAATATCTTACTTTGAAAAGTCATTATATAAACAACTGTATAAGACAAAGTTGTGCAGGGGATTTAATGGTAGGCCGTATCACACAATAGTGTTTTTACTTAGCTTTCTGGCAAAGTCATTTATATACTAATGGATCACCATTTAAGCTAAAGACAGAAATCTGTTAAACGAAAATTCGAATTTGGTCGATTTCGGTGACCTTACGTGCGCCGAAACATGATCATGATAATGCATTTGCAAAGAAGTGAACATATTGTGAAAAATCCTTTTTAGTGTCTACTCTTCAATTTGTCTTATTTGCCCTTCGGGGTTTAGACATGAACCGTGAAGAACACTTTCTCCTTATAAGAGCAGGCTACTTTTAATCAGAAGGCTCGCACTTGCTCTGAATTTCTTGCGTAGGTTTAGCATCGGTAAAGTAGACCCTTTATTCCGCATGAACTCGCCTGCACTGCTCCGTGTAGAATCTCTAGCCATCTCTTTCCATTGCGCCTTTAGCAAGCGGTGTAGGGCTAGCTACGAGCTGCACTCTGCTATACGAATTCTCTGTACACGCTCTCATGGAAATTTTCACTTATTCTCTATTTCGAATAAAAGTGAATATATGGATCATGTTGGGAGTTACTTGATCGATAATATCATAGATAGTCGTTAAGTGTCAGTTTCAATTTTATTTTTTCTTTATCTTCCTTTTATCACAGTAAGCCTACGTTTAAGTGTTTTAAGTTCTTCTCAATCTTTTACTTACAATATATTAGATAATTGGTTATGAATCGTAATGAGCTGTATTTCCCAATAGCTAAACAAATGAACTTCACAATGTGTGCGAATTTAAGACTCAAAAGCGCAAGCGATGGGATGAGCATCGCGTTGACAAATTTTTGTATATTCCTATGGGATCAACTGAAGGATACTTTTAGGGGAATTAGCACGAAGCTTTTTTACGTTTACAGAAACTTTTAACCGGAAATTAAATTATTTGGTGTTCAATAACGCGCAGTTTGTTAATTGTTAGTTGGATTACTGTGATTGATTTTGTTGCCTGTTGTGAACATTTTATCATCATTTCCAACCATATTGTTGTCAACTATTTTCTATAATTTGTTAAGTCAGTCAGTAAATAACTGAAAAAGATTTTGCAGTTTAAAGTCTAACTATCAGATGAATAGAACTAAATCCCTAAGTTGAAGTTAAATTTATTAAACTTTTTATTAAAATTTACCACAGTTCTGTTGAATATCGATAT